>JARFOD010035156.1:0-10458 GCA_031763545.1 Mopalia muscosa
GTGAAACGTATGGCAGCAAGATGGTAAACTACGACCTACATCCAAAGCTGGCAACCGATCTCACAGTCTTACACATCTCATTGCATCCATCTCATTTCGCTTCCACACATAAAACTATTAAATGATTCAATAATACCCTAAATCTAGCAGTCTACGAAGAAATACAACTTTATAGTTCCTTTATAGTTCGTACGAAACGATTCCTGGAGACATGACCTATATTCTAGGTCAGAGTGACCCAATTTTTAGTGTAAACAAAACCATGGTCCCTACAAACTCAGCTATATGATGATGACGTGAGTTACCTCCCCTGAATGAAGTATTCCATCAGAGATTATTTTTACTTTTGTCTACCGTGACAAACACGGATGAATCTTTGAATGATCGAGAGTTAATGTAGATGATTCAGCATTTAATCGACACCTTTGTGCCACGATCATGAAAACATACATGGAACTGATTGCTTATGCGGGCGACCGTATAACTTGTATGCCATTAATTGTACAGATTTGAGATTTGTTTTAGTCCTTACCATTGACAATCTTTGCTCTATTAACAGTCTAGAGTCCCAGTGTATGTGGCTCATAACCCGGCTGGTACTTCAACGAAAAATATGGTCCACTACGCACAGGTAAGTGATTCACCGATTGAGATGGATCCCTACAGATTGTGCTTTTATTACTTGTCTGATAAGTATATGAGTGGATGTGTGTGTGTGTACAGGTGGGTAGGGAGGAGGGAAGGGGTGGAATATAAACAACTTAAGTTATTTTTATTCATTGGAGAGATATTGGTTTCTACATGACCATTGACATTCCAATAGTCACTTTCTTCTTCTGCGATAAATACTGTCCCGCATCCCAAAAACAGGTTTCAGTTGAAAAACAGTCAAATAAATAATGTATGCGTGTGGTATAGCAAGGCATTGAAACTGTGTGGCATAACTAAAGACCATAAAAATAGAATATGTGTCTCTTTGCCTGCAATCGTTCCATTGTCATTTACCACCATGGGTCATTGTCTCAGTGTAAGAAAGACATCATAGGTTATATAATGAGTTGCACTTCTTACGTACTTCTTACGTATGTTAAGATTATCAGTGGAGATAATGGACCATGGTACTTCCTCTCAGTAAAGCCCCGTGGGGGAGCGGGTGGGCCATGACCCTGCAGAATACTCCCTCGACTTCCTCGGTCGATCGTAAGAGGCGAGAAAAGAGGTTGCTTTCTGTTGTCCTGGTGTTCGCAGAGCTAAAGGGTAATGGGAAGCAGATTTGTTTGGGATGTCCTGTATTTGTGTCCGTCGTCATATAAGTGAAATACCCTTAAGTACGACTTTAAACACCAATCAAACAAACAAATGTTTTTCAATATACTAGTTGTGTATATGATAACCCTTTGACAAATTGATATACAATAAACAAGTGTTATAGTACTTGGTCACCCTCATAGTAGTGTTTGGCAATTTATTATGAATGTTCGTATAATTATTTTTCGGTTGGCTGTTCTCATGTAGACCCTCTGTTATGTTTCTTTTTTGGGGATGAGGAGACTAGCCAATCGTATGCCTTCAGGTGGCATTCTCCAAAGATAGGGGGTGCATAAACTGCTGCTTAGAGATTTACATTGACTTCCTTCCTGTTTGTTTCAAACCATGTTTTGAATTGGTGGTGATGGATTCAGTAATTTGCGAATAACACACTCTAAAAAGGATGGACAGAGGAAAGAATTACTATAAATTTTCTAACTGGGCTAGTCTGAGTGAATTTCTATATGCTGTTCGCCGTGAAAAAGAAGTATTTCGCTGATATTGACTCACAGAAAACAACAATCTGAAAGGCAGAGGGCATGACACCTGTACCTTCAGTATAGCATGGATCTAGTCAGACCAGCGATTGTGTCCTTTAACGACTCCAGCATGGGTCTGTTTTAGTCAAAAAACCTGATAAAGTGGGTTTTTTTGAATGGACAAATACTGTCACCTGTAGGCTGATGTGAATAGAGTCTGTTAGGCAAATATTGCCTTCTTCCGTTGTCTATAGACGGTATGATCCACTGAATCTGGTCGATTCTGAGGCAAATCGATAACTTTGACACTCAGCATTTTTGACAAATCTACCCAATCAACAGACTGAAATGCGTCACATGACTTGTGTGTTCCACTTTTTCGAAACTGCCATAATAGACAAGATATAGCTGTATCATCAATAAAGTGTGAGACTGCATTGACGATACCTGGATCTAGGTCTAGTAGATGTGAATGCGTATGTTATTGACTTTTATTATACAGCCAATAGAGGTGAAAACCTTCAGAAATAAGGCCTGTCTCTGAATAAAAAAAAATAAATATGAATGGCCTCTTACCTCGACAAAAATCCTTTTGTCCTGTGTTTTAGAAACTCACCAAGAGATGATTCCCAATAGCTATGCTCCTTGAAGCTTCCTAACCTAAGCAGAACGATATACCATGGTTCAGCACTTTATCTTCCAATATTTGGTTTTTATTTTCAGGGTTTAAAAGGTAATGTGCAAGTCATGTGTATGCAGGCTTAGTCAGTTCAAAACCGCTAGTCCTAATGCCTTCCACTAAAACCCCCAAAAGTCTAGTGAAAATGCCACCTATTTAAAATCGTATTTAACATGCAAAACTGATTCGGTTCTGTGAATTGGTACATATTACCTCGTTCGGCAGTTATGGGTATTTGTGTAGGAGCCCCATGAAGATAGAATTTAGAACAAAGAAATTCAACTGTTAATCGAAACAATCAGTGTATTTACCAAAGGGCCCCACTCAGCATTACGTCATTTGTGCACCTGGTCTGTTATAATCGGTTGATCTTAATGAACCCTTTATTCTTATAATGTTATCAAATAGCAAAGTTATATGATCTGTTAACTCCCAATTGTACATCTGTTCAGTGGTTTGACACATAGACCATAGCCCAATATGAAAGCCTTAAGGCTCTAGTTTTTTTTTAAGTTTTTTTATTTATTTATTTGTTTTTTTAAAAACATATTTTCACTTCCTCTGTCAAAAGTTATTTGCCTTTTGGAATCTTTCACCTCTCCCTTAACCTCAATGTATTTAAAATCTGTCAATAAACACAAAGCTAGTGGGTATGATAACATTCCAAACATTGTTATAAATAAATGAAGGTGCAGAGGAACTACAATGTATGCCCTATATATCTTTTCAACTGATGATGTGATGTTTGAAATCTGTATAATTTAAACTAATGTTTTGAAAATAGCCACTACTGAGTATTCCTATGTTCAAGTATTGAGATATAAGTAGCTTACAAAACGATAACCCAGTTTCGCTGATGTCAACTTTATAATAAATTTTTTGAATTGAAAAGGCTGTATATAACATATATATCCATATTTGTCAGCATATAAAAAGAAAGCATGGCCACTAATTCAGCTATTTTCACAGATTGGATATGTAAATGGGTAAGGGTCCAACCCAATTGATGTTAACACTGACTTAAGAAAGGCTTGGCAGTGTTGTTTCTCAACACTTATTATAATAATTAAATGCTCATGAATGTGACGGCATTCAACTTAATTGGTTCAATGTTGTGAGTTGTGATTATAATTTGTTTATTTGTTATATTATTAACACTTTCCAAGTTAGTAAAGTAAGTATAGGAGGTCTTGATAAGCTGTATTTACTCTTTCCGATTTGCTCCCCAAGGGTTGCTGGTTCCACTCCTTTAATTTGAGTAAGGTTAATAAGGTGTTCTCAAGTATCCTGGTATCTAGAGAGATGAGCTAGCCATAAAGTATCTCGATCAACAAGACTGATGGTGGGGGAAAATATATCAAAACAGTATCACACTTGTGACTTTAGACAAATGAACTCATTTGCAGTATTGATTGGTCAACATGCAGGAGCCTGGAGCCGTGGCTTACTGGTTAGCAACTTTATAGCGAGTGTGCTTACTAATGTACTATTGTAATACTTCAACATACCAATGCACAGGATCCTGTCCGTCTGTCAACACTCAAGTCTGTGAGTGAGTTACATGGTTTGGCTCCGGCTTTAGCTTGGGTGGTTTGTATGAGGTTTCCTCTCGGTTTTGTCAAATACGGACCTGTGCTGTAATATTTTTCTGCATAACCTTAAAATCAGTCCTCTGAAATTTTTGTGACAAAACTTATCATTTGCACTTTCCCCTGGTTTACTGATTTTTTAAATATATAAATGTGCATTTGTGCAAAATGAAGCAAACTTGCTTAAAAATACAACCTTCATATAAATAATTTGTCAAAATCAGCAGCAAAAATAAATTCAAACGAAAACTACTAACAATTTGGGAAATTTATAAATCGGTCCTCCAAGTTTGCATAACCATGGAACCCTGTTCTGTCCGTTCTTCCCAACAACACAGACCTGATATAAGTACGACCCAAATCAAACAAACAAACAAAATGAACTACATGTACATAATAGTTGCTACTAGGGTATCATGAATCACATGTAACAATTTGTATGCATATGAAAATCTTTGTTATATTCGTAGCTCTACTTGTAAGATGAGTTTATCTTTCTATATGTTATCGACTAATAATGTTTGTTTCTAATCTTTCCACCAGGCCTAAAAATCATGGCTGTGTACTTTGACCAGAGATTGGACACTGATCTGACAGCCATTAAAACCAACATCTTGTGGCATAAAACATTCCCACTGCTGGCTGCTGCTGTATATGAAGAAGACCATGGAGGTTCAGTACAGATTTTTACTGAAGACGTAAGTGATGTCTTCTTTATGTCATATTAGGAGTCATTTCTTTGATTAAATACTAGCTGTGGGAAATTTAACTCCAATGGAAAAATCTAATCCAAATAAATACTACAAGCTAAAGAAGGTTAAATAAAATAAACATTAATAAACTACATTTAATTACAGGGCGAAAGGGCACAAGGCCCCGCCATACTGAAAGCCTTTCAGGTAACGTCGATGTGCTGGCACCATACCAAGAAGATTCTGGCTGTAGGCTGGGAGAGTGGGGAGATACTGATCTGGAATGGGGCAGAGATGGGACTTGATGAGGGAGCCGGTCTTCATAAGTCTCCTGTCACTGTGATGGGCTGGAGCTCAAATGGATCACGACTAGTATCAGGAGATAAGGTAAGGACACACTGAGATTTGTTAATAATTCTTCACTCTAGATTGATCTCAACTAGTATCAGGAGATAAGGTAAAGACACACATTCTTCCTCTAGTTTGATCTCAACTAGTATAAGGAGATAAGGTAAGGACACACATTCTTCACTCTAGTTTGATCTCAACTAGTATCAGGAGATAAGGTAAGGACACACATTCTTCCTCTAGTTTGATCTCAACTAGTATCAGGAGATAAGGTAAGGACACACTGAGATTTGTTAATAATTCTTCACTCTAGATTTATCTCAACTAGTATCAGGAGACGAGGTAAGGACACACTGAGATTTGTTAGTAATTCTTCACTGTAGTTTGATCTCAACTAGTATCAGGAGATGAGGTAAGGACACACATTCTTCACTCTAGTTTGAATTTTCCGCAGAAAAATTTAAGAAGTAATGGTTTGGGTCTAAATACTATATTTTCATTTTATGCATCTTCCTAGTAAAAAAAATTACCTTTTATATGCTGGGCTTATTGTGGATAAATGAAAGATACATTTCACTTGTGAACATTTAAAGCTACATTGTACTGATTATAAACTGATGGTATTGCCTTCTTCACTAGGTCCTATTAATAACTCCCATAGAATGTTTTGTTATCAACCATTTTCCATCATTTGTTGAAAGCTTTGACATATTGGGATAATTCTAGTATATATTTCACTAATACTATTTCAAAAATGTGCATCATCCTTGCCTGTGATAGACAGCACACAAAAACTTACCTGAATGTTTTGTTTCTGATGCACCTTGGATGTTTATTTTTCAGTCTGGCAATGTGATTGTGTGGAGAGCTGATGGTCGTGGGCGATTACAGCCTCAACCTGTTGCTCAGCACACTGTACAGGAGCCACTCACACAGATTGTTTACAAACCACCACCACCCTCAGATTCTTCCATGTAGGTTCTTATTGTCAATTATCAAAGATATACAAACATTTTTTGAAAATGTTTCAAATTATATGCAATCATGGTACCACACATGTAGGCCTTACAATACTGGGATTAGTTAGTGGACTTTCCATAAAGAAATATATAAAGAGTTTTACAATATAATAATGCTGGGTATTGTCATTAAATATACCTTAAAGTTAGTGGGGTTTTTAAATAGTAAGCAAAATCGTTTTGCCCCAACATTGGCTGACTGCTACCAGGGCCCTTTGGTAAGGTGGTGGTTCAATTGAGCATCAAGTCAAACATGGGGTCTCATACTCACACTTCCTTTTTCTCGATAAAATATCACCAAACACTCCTGTTTTACCTTGACATTTTAGTGACATAAGTCAGTTAGCCAGAGCGGCAGTCAGTGGGGATGAGAGTGCTCTTGATATGTTTAACTGGCAGAAAGGAAAGAATGGCTCAAAGTGGATCACAGCCCAATCAGATTGTCTTACATTCTTTGTGGGAGGAGCCAGTGGTAAGTGTTTTTGAGAAAAGTTCTCTTCCCATGTGAACACCTATTCCTATCTATTTAGAAATATAGGCTCAGTATGGAAGTTTGTGTAGAGTACTGCCCCACTCTGTCATCTTTTACTTTGGTCTGATGATATTAAATATACAGTTTAAAAATCAACCCAGCTTAAGGTCCATTATTGTCATTTCTCTTGTAAAATTGTTCCTATGGTTTTTTCCTGACTAAATGTCTTCTAAAATTATTAATTTGCTTTTTCCTGACTTAGGGCTGTGTGTATACATCTGTTTTATAATTGCTGACTAGGGATCATCTTGTTATATACTCCATTTTGTAATTGTTGACTAGGGATCTTGTTTGATTATCCATTCATTATCTGTTTTCTTTTTGTGATAATGAATCTTGTTAGTTGTTACATTCTATTTTTTGTAATTCCTTACAAGTGGCATCATTACCTTATTATTAACTTGACTAGGGATCTTCATTTATTATCTGTTTGCTAATTGCTTACATGGCAGTCTTGTTGTCTTATCCATTTAGTAATTGTTGATGAGGGATCTTGTTTTATAAACAGTTTAGTAATTTGCTATATTATCCACTTCATAACTGATGACAGATGGGGTTTGGTTTTATTATGCATTTGCAGTTTTATTATCTGTTTGGTAATTTCTTACTAGGGGTCTAGATATATATTATATTTTGATAATTCAACACAAATGGTCTTATCCTTTTGGTAATTGCTGATTACAGGCCTTGTCATATTATCCATTTGCTGACCAGGAGTTGAGAGTTGACTTTGGTTGATTTTTTACATAGTAACAGGCTTGTTTTTCAACCTAATCCTTGCATGAGACGGTTTGACTGCACATGTTATAAATTTGGTCATGGGTGTCTGTTGACATATAAATAAATCTGACCTTTACCTTGTAGTATGATGTGTAATTTTTTTTGTTCTAGGTGGAGTTTATTATGTGAATGAAGAAGGGAAATGTCTCCAGTGTTTCTCTCTAGACAACAACATAAAACTCTTACTCTATTATAAAGAGAAGGAGATGCTTGTCACGATAACTGACAGTCTTCTCTTAACTCAGCACACTGTTCTACCCGATGGGGAACTCAGTGAAATATTAAAGGTAACATAAACATGAGATATTTGCCACGTCGTATATTTATTTATTAGTAGTATCTTCTGAGCCTAGCCATGCTATCTTCAGTTGACACTGGAGGAAGATTGTCTTTTAAGCAAAACAAACACCACATTTTGTGTTCGATTTTGGCTTTTTTTTTTCACCGACATCATATTAGTCTTATACTTGTGAGTACAGTCTTTAAAACTATTGATAAAGCCTTTGTTACAGAAAAACTACCAGTCCTGTTTTCCTTTGCTATTGTCATAACTCTAACAAGGTAGCCTCTTCTAACATATTGATTCCTGAATAATAATATGATTCACTGTGATATTCTCCAGGTAAAGCTGAGTGGTCGTTCAGAAGACTCACAGATAGTGTGGGCTGGCCCAGGTGTGCTAGCCACAGCTACTGGAGAATCTGTTCTCAGGTAAGATCAGTTTCACATTTAACGGTAAACATCTTGAAAGCATAAGGAATCATAGAAATGCAATAATGAAATCAATATAATTCAAATTGTGTCAGTCTAACTGATTTGGCAAAAAAGACCACACGCAGGCATGAAAGGCAATAAAGTTTTAAAAGCTATTGTCAAATTTTGTTCTTCAGGAAGCGTGGTTCAATAGGAATCACAAAATAGATAAAATTTATGGTTTATAAAATGATATCTACATTTTGTTTTCTTCACTCTTGCATTCTGTTATTTTGTTATTCTGTTTAACCATCAGAATGTGGGACATGAGCATGGAGGAGAATTATATACTTACATTAGAGGGACACAGTGCTTATGACTCCAATGAAAGCATTCTCAGTGTAGCCTTTTCAGAAAACAAAGGTTTGTCTCAACAAAATTCTCAATGGATTACTGAGATTGGGATCTTTATAATCATTTTACTAAGAAAAGTACACTCATAACTCTGAAGAAGACCATGCAATGTAAACTCATTCAATAGCAGCTAATTAAAGATTATATTATATCAATATCCAAAGCTGATTTGTAGTTCTATTTCTTTTGGAGTTGTAGCTGTGCTTAACTTCTTTATATAACTATATAAATATTTATTCTTGGGACCCTTAGCCGTGGCTTAGTGGTTAGTAAGTGCTCTTACTAAAGCCGCCCCGTAAGGGAGCGGGTGGGCCATGGCCCTGCAGAATACTCCCTCGGCTTCCTCAGTCGATTGTAAGAGGCGAGAAAAGAGGTTGCTTTCTGTTGCCCTGGTGTTCGCAGAGCTAAAGGGTAAAGGTAAGCAAATTTGTTTGTAATGTTCTGTATTTTTGTCCGTCATCATATAAATGATATACCCTTGAGTACGACGTTAAACACCAATCAAACAAATAAACAATCAATCCACTTGTCCCAATACTATAGTTGTGCTTGAAACCAATTATAGAGGACAACTTAGAGCATTTGTGATGTGAAAATACTCTCTATATTAGTGTTTTTTTAGTAATCTGATTTGTGAAATTGTCTTAATTGAGGAGATTGTACATTCCAGTCATGTTGGCTGTTCACTAAGGATGTTGTAACCATATGGTGTCACTCATGGCCAATTCTAATTTGAATTTTTTTTTTCTAGATATCGTGTGACTTTAGTGAAACACACAAGTCATCCTCTCTTTCCTGTCCGTTCTATGTTAGTGTGTAAAGATTCGAGTCTGAGATTAGTGAGTCCACAAACAGGAGATGTCATTACCACACTATTACAACATCTACACAAGGGTCTCATTGATGTAGCCTATGCCATGGCTGAAGGTATGTATAACTGTTGGTTCTTGTTGTTTTCACATGGTATTGTTGGTGTGAGACTATGTAGGGTCAGTTGGGGAGGTCAATATAAAATTCACTCCTTCATTTAATTTCTGTATTTCGTTCAAAGCTTCACAGTTTTACCCAAGGGAAAAACACTCAAGTATGATAATAAACATTAAGAAGATATATAATAGCCTTATACACTTGAGTGCGACATTTGACATCATGCAAATAAATATAGTCACAAAAATTTATTCTTTTCTGAAAATATCTGTCTCCTAAATAATACTTGTAAATTGTTTGAACATTGGCATTTTCAAAAAACTTTAAAGTATGCTGAATATTTAATGACTATTTCAGTTAAAAATTACTAATGTAGTAATTAAATTTGTGATTTCAAACATATGTCATTATTTCCATTTACTTAGAAATATAATTGCTAAGGGTAATTTTGGAAGCATGAGAACATGTTTGTTTTAATACTCAAGTTATATTTCATAACACTGGCACTCCAAGTGTAAGCTTAATCATTCCCTGTTTCAGATGCAATGTTTGTTGTGACTGGATGTGGTAATATCATGAAGTGTAAAACATTTTGTTAATATAATCATTCCTTGTTTCAGATACCATGTTTGTTGTGACTGGAGGTGGTAATATTGTGAAGTGTAAAACATTTTGTTAGAATAATCATTCCTTGTTTCAGATACCATGTTTGTTGTGACTGGAGGTGGTAATATTGTGAAGTGTAAAACCGACACTAACCCATGTACTATAATTGATGAATGGAGATACACAAGCCCAGATGGTAAGTTTAGCATTAATTCTAGACTTATTTCTGTGGTAATACGTAAATTGTAGAGCATGTCCTTTACCACAGGGTCTCCAGCTCAAAGGGGTCCAGAGCATGTACTCCTAATCCCGTGAGGGAGCGGGTGGGCCATGGCCCTGCAGAGTACTCCCTCGGCTTCCTCGGTCGATTGTAAGAGGCGAAAAAAGAGGTT
>JARFOD010035167.1:0-23922 GCA_031763545.1 Mopalia muscosa
ACGGATTGTCCACTTCACACTGTACACAGCCTTATTACGGTGGAAAACTGGGAGGAAACCTCGTAAAAACCACCCCCGCGATTGCTGGAGCCACATGTGACTCACTTATAAACCTGATGGTCGAAGGTGGACTCCAGCCAACAAACGGTAAATCGATGCATATTCAGTTCAGGAAGCGCACTCGCTACCACTGAGCCACGACTGCAGGCCCAAATTATTTATAAGCACATCGATTTTCACTCAGTAATAAATAGGTTGCTGTTATTTCCCACAGTTAATGTTTAATGATGTTGCTCTGTAGACTCACTGTGTGATCTACATCACCTATAATGTTGTCTAGCCTTGTCTATTTTTCCCCTTAGTAGATTACATGCACTTTGTAACTGTTTGAATGCTGTTATAGCTTTGCTAGTTGCTGTTTTTAATTTCGGTCATAGGACTTACCCAATAAATGCTGGATGGCTTCTATAGCCTCTATAGCAGTGTGATCCACGATGGCCATAATCTCATTGAATTGGGGTACTGCTGTGAGGCTCCTGAGCTGCTGTTTGATAGAGGAGGTCATCATGTCCAAAACGTCATCAGTACTGCAGCAGAAAATTGGTAAATGTATCCTTGCAGTCATATTGTGAATCACACAAAAACACATCGCCCATTTTGTCACCAAAATAACCGAAGAAAGTGTTTTAACAGGAATATTTTCAATTTGACTTCAAGATTATGCTAATATACTGACTTTTCGATTATGTGTTTGTATCTCACATCATACTTAAGGTTATTTTACTCAAAATATGGTGTGCCAGCCCAATGATTGAAGGTATTCACCCACCGACGCCACAGGCAACAAACAAAGAGAAGACAGGACAAATACAAGACAATCACTTGACATAATACAAAGACATCACCAACAGACCAGCTTTACATTAGCTCCAGGAGAATAGGAAGTTCCAACCCAACCCTCCGCTCAATCATATCATGATATATTGTCCACTTTTTGCTATCCCTTTTAAAAAACCCACAAACAAAAAACCCCGCGATTGCGGGGTCACCACCTGTGACTCCTTCATCACCAGCGATTGCGGGGCCAGGACCTGTGACTCCTTCATCACCAGTGATTGCGGGGCCACCACCTGTGAATCCTTCATCACCAGTGATTGCGTGGCCACCACCTGTGACTCCTTCACCATCAGTGATTGCGTGGCCACCACCTGCGACTCCTTCACCATCAGTGATTGCATGGCCACCACCTGTGACTCCTTCACCATCAGTGATTGCGTGGCCACCACCTGCGACTCCCTTATCACCCTTCATGATTACTGTTAGTATTCCTTTCACTGGGTATATATATAGTCTGGTCTTTTGTGGTTTTATAACCAGTATAATACAAGCAAATGGAAAAGAACTAAAATCTGAAGAATGAAACAAAGCTAAGTTTGTGAAAAGAAATAAATTTAGTTGATGTTTTGACAGGAAAACTGATTAGTTTCTTACGTCATAGATTCATAACGTTTGAGGACTTGCTCAAATTGACCTCCATATTTTGAGAGTATATCATTCCAGAGTGTTTCGTTCATCCATCTTGTTCCGATTCCAAGGTCAATTCTGGGGGGTCTTTGTATGAGGTCCGTCACAATCCCCATAAACTTCTCGTAATTTCTCATATAGGAGCTCATATTCAGTGGCACTTCACTGTAAGTCACATTACCATTCAAAACACTAGACACCTAGAAAACATTACAAACACACAACTAATATGATTCAGGATAATACAGTTATAAAGACAACTGAAGGTTTTGTTATGTCAGCAGTTATAAACAAATACCATACAAATACTAGACTAATAATTTGGTGAGTGGTTTCAAACAGATGCACGCCACAGCATAGCTGAAATACCGCTGAATGTGGCGTAAAACACTAATCAATCAAACAGATGCCTGGTTAATCATTACTTATTGTTTATGTATACAGTAGTAAGCTTTATGTCAGTAACTCTCAAAATAATATCCTCTTACAATGATGGGTGTTTAACGCCACAACCATGGGTATTTTACTTGGTATACCATGGTATATTAAACTGTAAATAGCCACACAAACACATTCATCAAATGAATGCCCATTATAATGTGGCTATAGTCGGCTGCACTATCGAGGTATGAATTGAATCAGAGGGACTTACAGATTGTATCATGTGGGATAGGCCATGAATACTGTTTTGAAGTTCGTCAATAAGCTTGGTGACATTAACCAGAGATGAGTTACATAATGTCCCTTGGATGTTTATCTGTGAGCGTGCGGCTTGGGGGAAAACATCCTCAAATGTAGCTCGGTCCGAACAAATATGCATCAGCTCCAGGGGGTTACTTAACTTGGCAGCCTAACAACAGATAGGCAAAACAGAGAATTAAACACACAAGAAAACATAGAATAAAATGTTATGTTAAATGTAACATTGAATCTACTGGGGTAGCCTTACAGCAGATAAGCAAACATAGAATTAAACAACAGACAAATGATATTACAAAACTGTTTGGTTTCCTGTTGTCCTTTTTGTATAATAGCAGTGAGGTTTCCAGGGTAACAGGACAGACGAATATAGAATCTTACAGGCTAATATGGATACATCAAACAGGTAAATACAGAAATTCAACAGGCTAATATAGAAAATAACAAAAATATTCCTGAAAGTAAACAAACATGTAATGAACATAACATTTGTAGGATTTAATATGCTTACAGCTTGTTAGTTAATTAAAATGCAGCTTTTAATCGCTCTAGATCTAGCCATTAAACATAAGGTTTCACTCTAGATCCAGTCATTAAGCAAAACATTACACTCTAGATGTAGTCAATAAGCATAATGTTTCACTCTAGATGAAGTCAATAAGCATAATGTTTCACTCTAGATCTAGTCAATAAGCATAATGTTTCACTCTAGATGTAGTCAATAAGCATAATGTTTCACTCTAGATCTAGTCAATAAGCATAATGTTTCACTCTAGATGTAGTCAATAAGCATAATGTTTCACTCTAGATGTAGTCAATAAGCATAATGTTTCGCTCTACATCTAGTCAATAAGCATAATGTTTCACTCTAGATCTAGTCGATAAGCATAATGTTTCACTCTAGATCTAGTCAATAAGCATAATGTTTCACTCTAGATCTAGTCAATAAGCATAATGTTTCACTCTAGATCTAGTCAATAAGCATAATGAATAATTTTTTTGTGTCTTTTAGACACAATTTGAACATCTAATGTTTCACTCTAGATGTAGTCATTAAAAATAACATTTCATTCTAGGTCCAGACAAGTGCAAAACTGCAAAAACATTCTTCTGCATTCAACATTGATAAATAAGAAAATATTGTAATGTTGACAAGGGAGGTGATGTGACCTTTGAAATGGATCCTGTCTACATTATGTTCTACTCAACAACACTACCCAAGTTTATTTATGACACACTGCTAACAAAGTCACATGCCTGGCTCCCAACAACTGGGAAATGTTTTGAAACATTTTGAAACTTAATGTTAACCTATTTTTGCTTATATTTATTTACCATTTCACTGTTTGTCATCAGGTCCAAAAGTGTATCCAGTAAGACCTGAATGATGTCTGGGGAAGCTTTCAAAACTTTGGCAATTTTATCAAGCTCTTCTGAGTTTAAAAACTCCAAAATATTCACTTCTTCCTTCCCTGAAAACATAATGTATGATGTGAGCACAATTTAACACTTTAGTTGCAGGTGAAATGTACAGCCAAATTATGCTGAAGAAGTTAGTCAGATTTTCCCAATAGTTTGAAGAAAATTTAAAAGGGGAAAATATTGAAAGGAAAAATTGATCAATTAGGGTTCCCTAAAACATTTTTACATGCTGTCTTTTAACATTTTATTAATTAATTAACTACCGGCATAGTTTGATCTCACATTGTGTGCACATATTTCTTAACAGTGTATTATCAATGTATATTAAATAACCTTAAAGAATCTTGTTGACTATTAAGGTTAAGTTTCACGGAAATAAGGCCACTTCTAGTAGTGGGAAAATACGTGTTTCTCTTAATTTGCCCCTAATATGTTGGTTTAATTGGGGTTTAGGGGTATTTCACTTATATGACGACAAATTGTTCACTTCCCACTATTCCTTGCTTTATTATGGTGGAAAACGGAGAAAGAAACCTCGTAAAAACCACCCCCATGATTGCCTAAGAGCCAACGTGGGACTCACTCATATACCTGAGGGTCAACAGATGGACTCGATCCTGTGAACAGTACTTTCTAACCACAAGCCATGTGCCCCCTAATATTAGAGAGGGTGAATATTAGCAATATAGAAAGACAAATACATCTACTAAATCTGTGACTAGATTTACCTTGTAACCGGGGTAGATTTTGATTGGCCACCTGTAACAGCTGGTTGATGACATATATATAAACCTTCTCCACCTTCCAGATTTGACCCCAAGATTGATCTTTAGACGCTATCTTTTCTAATACTGGGAACAGGTCAGCTGACAGTTTTAAACCTCTGGTTAAGAAAATGTCATTAAAACAAACTGTTGTAGACTGATTGATTGATTGATTGGGGTTTTATGCCATGCTTCAGGGTATTTGACAGCGGTGTATTCCAACAATAATTGACGCTAGCACAACCAAGATGTGAAGCGTTTCTATAATGTTGGTTTTCCTACAGTGATAAGTAGCTTTTGTAGATCTTTGGGAGGAAATGGGTACTATATTACTGAGAAGATCATGTGGTAAAACTATCACAAACATTTCTTGGCCACAAATCATATTCAGTGAAGGAAAAGAGTTATTCAGATAATTTTTTAAAAAGGGGTGATTAAAAAAAAATACATTGGACATATAAACAAATTTATCAATACAACATTTTATTTTAATTTAAGAACATTGTTCATAATTCTAACAAATATTGTCCCACAAGGCAAACATGTACATATTTTATTTGCAACTTTTTTTAAATTATAATAATATTTATCCTCATAATATGAGTGAATACATACACCAGTGGGTCCGTGTAGTAAGTTTCTGTCACGTTGATTAGGTCTTTAAATCCTATATTTATAGCACTAACATTAAAGCCAAGAGCTTCTAGCTGCTGGAAAGGATCGGATTGCATGTGCTGTAAGTTATCGAAGAATTCTGAAGAATGGGTGATTAGTTGTTTCCAGTCCAGGGCGATATCTGGTACAGGATTGCCAACTGAATAAGCATACCTCTGTGGACAAAATGAAAAGAGATTCGGCTAACAACCACTTATGACATATAAAGATAATGGTTATTAATTCAATGAGAAAAACTATAATTTTTTAAAAATTTGTTTAGAGTAGTTATCTCAATTAATTTAAAATGTTATATTGTGCAAGCCAATTTAAAAGACATCTTACAATGGTACATAGTGGAGAATCTATAAATAAAATAATAAATTATGTAGTCTTTGTTGTTGTCAGAATAAATGGCCTTACAGCTGCGTTCAGATCTTGTTGTCTGGGATCATGAGCCATCTCAATGGCAATGGCTGTCCAGTTGAGCTGACATAGTGTGTGCTCTAGTTGTTGGAGTCTGCTGGGGTCAGCCACATCAAACAGTGAGCTGATCTTCAAGCCTCCACACACACGCTCATTAGGATTAATGTCCATTAACAGAGTGCCCAACTAAAACAAACAGAATATATCATCCAGCATTCGTAATTCAATATAAAATAACAAAACCATTGAATAACAAAATCATTTAATATTTGTCAGAAAAAATAAACAAATATCTAATAAAAAAGTGTTTAAAACTCAACAGCAAAATGAGATATTACCTTATACGGGTGAATGATAATATTCTGAATGGCCTCAATGAGATCTGGTAGAGCTGCACCCAGTTTCTCCGCAGCCTCCTGGAGTTGGGGGGCATTTGGATACAGATCATGCAGACCGAGACTTAAATCTAGCCAAAAAAAATTGCATAGATAATAAACCAAAAAGTGTATTGTACAAAGGCTTGTATTATGTATGTTTAAAAAAAGTGAAACGTACTGAAGAGTGCAATTGGTACAAAGATAGTTCTTCACCTGTTTGAAAAAAAAGGTTTTATGAAGGTAAAGCTGGTAACAGAAAACTCTTACTGTCCAGCGCTATATGAGACATCTTAAAGTTCTCCATCATTGCTTGAGCTCAACATTGTGTTTTTTTTGTAATGCGCTAGAATGCTTTACTTCTGTATCATTTTTATTTACCATTTTGATTAAGGAGGACAATATATTGATCATAAACATGGATGTAGTGTTTCAGCAGTCTCCAAAGAGGTTCGTTTGTAAAGCTGGGGTCTATTTCTGCTCCAAACCCTAACACTAAGGCCGATAACCTGTAAATAGGAATAAACAATAGCTATTATTTATATCATGTTTTTAAATGTGGTTTTCAGACCTACTTCAGGTCAAGAGCTTAGACAAAGGGGTATCCACCCGTCCTTCAGACGTAATGAAGTAAAAATTTGTCTCATTTGGACAACCAGTTTAAGAAATTAGAAAATACAGAAACTGTAAGAATTGGGACAACCAGTAACTTAAAAAGTGATTTCGGGCTACAGCTCTCTTTCAGATTATTTTGCTCAGTGTACCAGATTAACAGGCAAAGACAACAACCCTCAACAATGCGAGAAGACAAGTACCGGATGCTCGACAATAAATTATTGTGCATACTTCAACATTAAATTAATTTAGACAAATATTTTTTTGAACTGGTCAATTTGTAATGATAAAAAAATCCCAGTAAACACAGTAAACATTAAAAATCCTGGTGTGTTGTTAAAGTAAATATTATTATGATTACAAACAAACTAGGCTAGAAAAGAGCGTGTTAATTTTATAAATCATCAATTTATCTCCTGGTGATTTATATTTAGAATAAATTCATGTGTATTAAGGATTTGTTTTAAAAACATCATACAGGTTAGTTATTTTATTCATAAACAGCTCAACAAGTGAAGGTAATACCGGTGATCCCACTTGAAACAGGCAAAGATTGCTTAGCAACGTATTCAAGGGTATTTCACTTATATGATGATGGATTGTCCACTTAACACTGCTCCTTGCCTAATTACGGTAGAAACCCAGTAGGAAAAACCACCGCTGCAAGTGCCGGAGCTACATCGTTTGACTCACTCATATACCTGTGGGTCAACAGGCGGAAACGATCTTGTGAATGGTAAATGGAAATAGGATTGGTAAGCATGCATGCTTCCACTAAGCCACAGCCCTGGGCCCAGTAATAAGAAAGTAAACAAAAGTTACCTGGCATAGTTATCAAAGGACATGTGTTCCATCAGGTGTACAAAGTCGTTAAGGGATCTCTCCAGATGTTCATAATCTATGTTGGTGATATTGGTGATCATCTCTACATAGCGGTTCTGTGATTGGTAAATGCTGACAGCCTCCTCAACCATGTTTGACCAATCAAAGCCTCGAGCTGAGCCAATTCCATTTACGTCATTTAATATATCAGCAATCTATTATGAGGTAATTGAATTGTAAAGTCATAGATTAGCAAAGTACTGCCATGGAGCAAACAAAGTTGACAATCTGTGGTTTTCGTTTGCGAGTGATGAGCAAAATTCAAATTGTACAAATAAGACTGAAGATCATTAAGGCATTAAATTTTTAAAAGGAAGTAAACACCCAGTGTATTCCAGTAGCAATTTTACCTATGTTTGTACATTTCATAAAGAATTGCAATTTTTATGATTGGTGCTTAAAATAATCTTCCGAAAGAATAATATAAATCTGGTGGTATGTCGTGTTAATGAATCATTGTGTTCACCAAATAGTCTTTTAGATAAGAGAAAATAAATCACAGAAAACGCATCCTAATATAGGGGTTGCCAGTTATTACATAACAATGCCAGACTGATATTCCACTAGTCAAGGTCACACACTGACAGAGCTGTCGATCACTGACCTAAATATGGCAGCTCTGATAGTAGTATTTGCACAATTGAGTACCTTCAAGTTACAACTACGACTTGTGACAAACATATAATCAGTTCGTAGTAGTCATTTACAGATTGAATATGAAAATGTCTTTGTAATTGTATTTTTATTTATTTGTTTTCCTTCTAAAAGGACTTCATAACTATTATGCAATATTAAAGTGTATATTAAATAGGATGACCCATAGGTGAATGACCTTTACCTGATCGACTGGATTTGAAGGTTCATATAATGACTTGAACTGGTTCCAAAGTTGGCTGTAATCAATAGAACAGCTTGTCTCTACAATGTCCTTGATAGGCACATAGTCTGGGAGATTAAGCATCCCTTTCACCATCACTGGGTTGCAGAGTGTAGAGCGAATGTCAGGGGATGAAACCAACTCCTCTATCTTAAAACAACAAAACATAGACGATTTTTCTTGTTTACAATAGTGTTACAATGTTCCTCTTTTTGCACATGTTTGAAGACAAAACTAAATTCTGTTTCACAATGGATTTGAGGTTTTGATTCAACAAAATAAGATATCAAAATCATGGAAATGGGTCTAATGTGACATTATTTGTATAAAAAAATACTTACCGTATTTGAGTTATTCATCAAAGATACAAAACCATCCAACATCTCCGGGGCATACTCAGTGAAATAAGTCATTAGTCGACCAAAACTGGAATTCGTTAAGAATTCTGCAAAAGCAATAACAAATCAGAAAGGATGGTTTAGATTAGATACCAAAATCACAGTAATATTATTACTCTCATTAGCTTGAAAACAGTGCTAGTGTCTGCACTGAAAAGTGGCGGATGAATAAATCCAGACTTTGTGAAATCCATTACGTCTTACTTATTATGATGGTTAAGATATTAAATATTAAACAGGAAATAAAACAATTGGACTAGTTTAAAGAGTAAGAGCTGCCAACTGTGACCTACTTTAACCAATAACCTTTAATCTAATCCACTTTCTACAGACACGATTTACTTCACAAGGACACCAGAAATAAAAAGATTTGCCAAGAAAATAGCACACTGTTATTTAGTGCATAAATTTAGGATATTTCAGTGTTTAGTCTTTAATAATTATTTTACCAATGAATTTTGAACTTTACAGCAAAGTTAGATCTGTGTGGACTTCAGCACTTTTACAGATTTTCTAGTAGAAGTAGATTTCTAATAAAATTTATGAACAGTAATTTGTCTCACCCTCTGTTTTCTGCACAATTCTGTAGGAATCCTCCATGTAAAGCTGGACAACGCGTACATAGGGCCCAACCATAGGCCAGAGTTCGGAGTTCTCAAGTATAGGCCCCCAGCTCTCCACCATTAACCCAAAACTATAATTACAACATGTCCAGTGTCATTTTTAATTGTACAAAGATTGTTTAATGCAAGATTTATGTGGTATATACTCAATGTTATTTGATACATAAGGCAGTTTGTCAGTCTAATGGGTGAAGGAAACCACCTTCCATGCACTGGTAACAACAGCGTACTCAAGGGTATTTCACTTATATGATGACAGATTGTCCACTTCACACTGTACACAGCCTTATTATGGTGGAAAATCGGTTTTTCAACCAATTAGTTAGATGAATGGTATTTATGTTTCAACCAATTAGTCAGATGAATGGTATTTATATTTTAACCAATTAGTTAGATGAATGGTATTTATATTTTAACCAATTAGTCAGATGAAAGGCCCTTATATTATAACCAATAAACCAAACAAAAGGGATTTACATTTGTATATTACAACCAATAAGCCAGACCAGTAGTATATCAGAAAGCCCGTTATTTTTTCTGCCATCAGCAAGCCAGGTGAATAACATTTGAATTCCCCATGATTATGCCACATATATGGTACTATTTTTATTTCATTAAGACCCAAATGAAAGCAAGTTTAATGCATGTTATGTTAATACCCCATAAGAATGTTAGAAAGGATATTTTACCCTGCAGTCCAGACATCGTTGTTAACTCCTGTCCAGACGTTATCCCACTGTGAGCCATTGAGATGGATGTTGCTCACATCTGTGATTAGCTGTCTCCAGTCATAGCTGGTGGTTTTGTAAAATGTCACAGCCGAGTCATACAGTACCTTAGATTTCCACAATATGGCCGACAGATTGAATGGTTCTAGGTTGGAGTCAAACTCCATCACGTAACCTTCTATCTTCTGGATACCTGTTTTAAACTGTACAATCACAGAGAAAAGTTATACTTAAAAAAAAAAGCCAACATACGTACATAATATATGGAACACTTTTATAATACATTTATATTTAATAGGAAACAAATACAGGGTAATCAAATTTCTGCTCATGTTGATTGTTTTAAGAAGTATATAAAGAACCATTTCAAAATCTACGTATCATTTGTCAGTAAGAGACACCATGAAATTAAACTAAGAAAAATAGTACTTAAAGAGTTGGTCATGAATCAAACCGAATTGCTATAAATATTGCTAAGTAAGATCATTTTCTTGTTTGATCCATCAATGATCACCTTAGGAAAAAATATGTCACTTCAGTTCGAAGTAGAGCAATCTTCTTAATACACTTCAATGTGGCAGTTTACATAAAAATATAGTTGTAATATTTATTTTAAAAAAAATTATGGTTTGATGTATCGAAGTATTTCATAAGAGACTTCGTATCATCTTAATTTGAAACTCTTGTTGTATTCAACAGAATCTAGTAAATAACTGTTAACTGTGATGAAATATTTTGTTCTTGTTTAACAATATAAATAATAGCAATAAATGATCTTACTATGTCCTCAAATTCCTTGATATGAAGCTGTTGAATGATGTTTTGTGTGATCACTGTAACATTTCCATTGCAGAAGATATTACGAATGGATTCAAGAGTGGCAGATTTTGGGATGCCCAGAAAGTTGGCGAATCGGTCAGAATCACAGAAAATCTCTCCAATGTTCTCAGTGTCACGAACAAGAGTCTGAAGTGGGAAATAATATTATATCCACTGAAGACAGGTCAGACAATATAAAACAACTATTTTGAGAAAATGATGTATTTATTTTTTGTGAATGAGGAAAACATTTAATTGAATTCATGTTAGTAGTATAAATAAAATAAGAGTATCCAGCAGATTTAATATACTCATACAGCATCCTATATTTCTTCTAGCAGTTGGGACAGAGAAATAGGGGGTCTTACATGTTAATTCTTTGGACTGTCCCAAAATTAGAGTGTCCCAACTTATAGAAGTTATAGGGTATATTATTCTTCAACAACAATGAACTTAATTTCTTTAGTATTTCCCTTACAGAAAAATCCTATACGATTTTTGACAACCTATAGGATAATTATAAAATCCTGTAGAATCTTATGGACAAACTCTATAGGATCTTATAGGATTCTTTGTCAAAAATACTATGGGATTTTTCTGTGAGAGTTTCTATGAGAGCCCCACTGAAATGGTTGTGCCTAGTTTTCATGGAGGTATAATTGAAATCATGGACATATGATGTGGGATAATTACAAACGACAACTGAACATCTAAGCCTTCTAGTTCAATGTTTACACAGTTTACATGTGAAGGTAATAGGGTGTCTTACCAAGAGTTTGTCTGGGTCAGTAAAGACTTTAATCAGAGTGTGCATGGCCTGTGGACCAAGCTTCACCAAGTCAGTGATTGCCTGTACAGCATGGAGATCATCCTTCAACAAACTTCTCAGGTAATTCTCAATACCTAGAAATGTATATATGGTAAAGATTAATTGATTGGTGTTTAGCAACATGCTTATAAAGTGATTGATCGAAAAGTGTTTTACGCCACATTCAGCAGTATCCCAGATATGCTGTGGAATGCTTATAAAGTGAGTTTCATTTTCACTATGATATTAGTGAACTCCCACAGTCAATCACCCCTATTAAATATTAATAGCTTAGCACTGTGCATTGTAAAAACAGGGTCTATAAATGGTACAGAGAGAGAGACTTGGTGAATTATAAACAAATCTTTCTTTATCACATTTAAATATTAAGTCACCAGATCACTTAGAGAAGGTGTTAACAGATTTAATAGAATAGAATAACTTAAAAATTACTTTACCATCTTTGAAAAGAAATTTATCAATTTTGATGTCAAATAAGCGATACTTAATGCCCGGCGCAGACGAGGCGATTTTTATCGCAGCGACAAACCGCGCCGACTGGAAGGGATTTTTATCGCCGGGAGACTTGAGCGCAGACGAGGCGACTAAGAGCGACTGTACACGACAAATCTTCCTGCTGGCTCGACCATATTTCCCGTTAAAAAGCGACCGCCATTTTATCTACGGTATCATGTGACAACTATATCGAGTCTGATTGGACAATCTGATATATAAGCGCAGACGTGGCGATTGTATTTTTACAGAGAAATTTTTATCGCCTGAAATCAAACACTGCTTGATCGTCGGCGACTGTCTCGGCGACAAGCGCTTTTTTTGTCGCCAGCGAGCGCACACGGGGCGATAATCAAGGCACTTTTTATCGCCGACAAAAATCGCCTGGAAAATCGCCTCGTGTGCGCCGGGCTTAAGGCAACACGAAGCCCCCTAGCAACCCGACGCGCACAGCTATTACAAAACATTTTGTCAACCCCACTCTCCCTAAACTATGGTATTTAATCAAAATATAAAAGGTCTACATTGTTTCTGTAAATGACTAGTTGGTTCCAATGCTAAACGTTCTGTTGATGGTTATCTACATTTTCAGTTTTGCTCTGGTCATGTTTTTTTGTTTTTTTTGTTGTTGTGGATTTAAACGTTTCGGTAGGTAAGATAATAGTTCAAGAGAGTCTAGATAGTTTGGAATCCCTTAGTTGGTGGAGATTTTTAAAACTTCTTCCAAAATATGTTTGAATCAAAACGCTATGCACTGTACTATGCATTCTGTTAAATAAACCTCGATCTCGAAGAAACCTCGGGATAGAAATATAAGAACAGCTAGCAGTCAGCAATACTACACAGTCCTGTACTAAAGTACAAAATTAAAGTATATTGTCGGTTATTATAATTGTAACTTTTTAATATCGTTATTACTTACCTGCTTATAACTTAGTTGTTACATATTTATTTATCTACTTATTTAGCACTACTTATATCTTATAACTTACTTACTTCTTACTGATTTATTTATTGATTACTTACTTATTATATTTTTACTTCTCAGTTATTACCTTATTTCTTAATTATGATACAATATTACTTACTAACTGGTTACTTACTTATGTACTTACTTCTTACTAATTTACTAATTTTTAATAATGTATATATTTATTACTTTCTTCTTCACTTACGAAATAACTTACTCATTACTTACTTATTTTTTATTAATTTACTTATTTATAACTCACGTATTAGTTATTCATTACTTACCCGTTTTCTCTGTAACACTAACTCATTTCTCACTTATCGCTACTAATCACTTACATATTTCTATTTTTTTCTTCTTTAATTATTTACTCGTTTGCTTACTTATTTCTTACTTGTGCGCCGTTACTTAATTATTAATTCGTTTAGTTTTATTTTAATATAATTACCTTTATAATTACTAATTTCCTTAACTACTCATTACTGTATTATTTCTTACTAATAACTTCCTTATTTTCACACTTACCTATTTCCTAACGTACGTATTACTTACTCTTTACTTCCTTTTCCTTCACTTATTTCTTTCTTAGATGTATTTACCATTTATTTTAGAACTTACTTACTCATTCAACATTTACTTGTTTCTGACGTATGAATTATTTAATATTTCCTTATTTCTTGTTGCAATTTTTTTTTATCTACTTATTACCTATTTATTTTTTACTTATTTCTTATCTTCCTATTTCTAATTGACTTTTTCATCAACCTAATTATGTGTAATTTCTTATTACTTATCACTTATTTACTGATTTCTTATAACTTTATACTTATTTGCTTACTTTTTTTATTTGTTGGGCAACAACAAGATCATATGATTGAATTTAGTCCAATAGAATCCCGTACAGGCTCTACTGATGAGCTCTCGGCCTCCTTTTGTATTAAAAGCAGAGCTATAAATACAATAATATATTTTCCCTTTGTTAGACTCTCTGCATGTTCTACCGGTTTAACGAAAGATTAAACTACATTCATTTCACTAGTCAATTATAAAATTAATATGTTTTACGTTTTTTATTCCAATGAAGTACATATATAGTTGACATTTTTATAGATCGATTGCTACAATATGTAAGATACGTTATGTAGGATTGTCCATAAGGTTGTGAAAGACAGAATTAACCAAAGCCCTGCAATAGTAAGTGAGCTTCTATGTAATCGACATTATAACATTTAAACATATGATGCCTACAACTTTTATTGATATTATCATTTTTTAAAGAAAATGTATAGGACCTAGGTCTAGGAATGGGGTCACTCCAAACTAAATCAGTGATAATTTATAATTTTTGCTACATCACTGTAAGAACATTGGCATCTTTCCTTTAGACTGCTATCAGCTCGTTTACATTAAAGGTGCGTGTACTTTGAAAAGTTAGTCAACAAACCTGGATATGAAGGTGCTTCCTGTTTGTTCAAAGTAGATAAACAGCAGATGACTTAATCAAGCATAAGGCTTCGCTCCACCGTCATATGACAACAGTGTCTGAGTTTGTTCCTCGCCAAATGTTCGCGCATCTTCGGAAAATATGAAGAATAAAAATAATAAACTACACATTTAAAAAAATCTCTGACGCTAAACTACAACGTGTACCAAATTTACATTCAATTATTTTCACAAAATATACGTGAAAATGTTTAAAATGTTGTTAATATTTTGACAAATAAATATCTAATAAATCAGAGACAAAATGATGGATTGAAGATTAGTCTTCAGACGGGTTATTTCCCCCTTAACTCGAATACCGACCAACCCTTTTATCGTAATAGTTCCATATAGAACCATAAAATGGTTTCTTAGTGGAAACAGTTCTATATAGAACCATTTTCGTTTCTGCAGAACCCTCAAAGAACCATTATTTATAAGAGTGTACTAGTACCTGGTTCTGGTTCATGGATCGCTCACGCTGGCGTACGGTTCGTGTACTTCGTGTACTTCGTAGTTATATAAGTGGATTAGGAACAGCTATCAACCAAATAAGTCAAACGCCCTGTGGGGAGCGGGTGGGCTAATCAAAATCTGCTAGCCCAACAGAGTATTTCCCAGACTTCCTCGGTTGATCGTAAGAGGTGAGAAAGAGGCAACCTGTGTCGTGGGTTGGGTCACGTTTTGAAGGAGAATGCAATCATATAAAATATATGTTATTGGTTCCGTGGGAACATTTTCCCTTTAGCAGAGCAGAATTATTATTTCGTGTCTTATTTAAGTATAGCCCCGTGAAGGAGCGGGTGGGCCATGACCCTGCAGAATACTCCTTCGGCTTCCTCGGTCGATCGTAAGAGGCGAGAAAAGAGGTTGCTTTCTGTTGTCCTGGTGTTCGCAGAGCTAAAGGGTAACAGGAAGAAAATTTGTTTGTAATGTTCTGTATTTATGTCCGTCGTCATTTAAGTGAAATCCCCTTGAGTACGACGTTAAACACCAATCAAACAAACAAACAAACAAACCCGGATTTGATTCTTGACCGTCTGTGGAGGATATAGGGTCCGCTACCAGTGCAATGTCTGTGTTTTCACTCAGTTTTTCTGATCCATTAATAAATAAATATGCTGCAGACGAAATAAACTTTGTTTTTCATTTTGTCTGTATGCCTATACAATTCAAAACAAATGAATACACTAAGGAAAGATATGGATTTGGTAACTAAGATATTCGACAAAGACATCTAGTAAAAAAACGTCAAACAAGCACGTGAAAAAATTAAACGGCACGAATGTTTTCCCTGGATATATTAGTAGACATTAATAGTCCCATTTATTTATTTATTCTCAAAGTTATAGTCATAAAAAAATATTTGGATTTGTCTCACGTTTGTCGTGTTTACATCGGTTATCTCAACAGAACTTCATTGTTTCTGTTGTAGAGATATCTATCTTTATAATCTCCCAATGAATTACATTTATAAAATGTTTAAACAGAAGTTGGCCTATAGTACAATACTGACATGTCATGACATTTGTTCAATATATCCAACGTTACAAATATAAAAGGACTAACTGCGTAGAGTCCAAAAACCAAATCAAAGGATACTTGCATAGCTAATGGAATACATTCAGTGTTATTTTCCCAACATTTAATCGCCTGGAAAAAGAACTATCATTGTGTTGCAAAAGTAAGGCCTATGCCTTGTATTTGTATTGATAATTATTTAAATGTTAGATCGTGATTACAAGACATGTAATCGTGATTACAAAGCATGAAATCGTGATAACAAGACGTTTAATCGTGATTACAAAGCATGTAATTGTGATAACAAGACGTTTAATCGTGATTACAAAGCATGTAATTGTGATAACAAGACATGTAATCGTGATTACAAAGCATGTAATTGTGATAACAAGACGTTTAATCGTGATTACAAAGCATGTAATCGGGATTACAAAGCCTGTAATTGTGATTACAAGACATGTAATTGTGATTACAAAGCATGTTATTGTGATTACAAGACATGTAATTGTGATTACAAAGCATGTTATTGTGATTACAAGACATTTACTCGTGATTACAAAGCATTTAATCGTGATTACAAAGCATGTTATTGTGATTACAAGACATTTACTCGTGATTACAAAGCATTTAATTGTGATTACAAAGTATGTTATTGTGATTACAAGACATTTACTCGTGACTACAAAGCATGTAATCGTGATTACAAAGCATGTAAATGTGATTACAAAGCATATAATTGCGATTACAAGACACATAATCGTGATTTAAAAGCATTTTATCGTGATTGGAAAATCTGTAGGAAACCGATATTAAATGAGGAATCCAATTCCAAATTGTCCTTATCAAAATACAACCACAAGAGCATTCTAAAATCCTCAAATGACCTTCCCTTCTAACCGCTACAAACCTCACCGTTTGTTAAAACAATAAGATTTGTACATATACATATATTTCTTAAAGAAATCACAATGGCAGATCGATAAAAATCGATGAATCATCTTCTGTTCTAGATAAACTCCCAGATCCATGTTTCTTAATAAAACTTATTCTCGATTTTGTATTATTGGTAACCTACATACATCTCGAGAGAGAGGGTAATGACCATCAATATGGTGTAAAAAGTGTTGTTAGATAATGCAGCTTACAAGATATTCGGCATGGGTAAGGAATAAAACAACCTACAAATTAGTGATTCAGAGATATAGATGTTATCAAATGAACAGGTCTGTTAAAGAGAATGAGTGTTACAACCTGTCTGATACATAGGAATGTTTCGCCTTTAATAATCAGTAGGTCATTTAGATCTTTGCATGCTATAATGGGTCTTTGTGACTTTTTTTTTTTTTGGCAAACAGTTTTGAAATTCCTGTAAAATGATTCTAGCAAATTCAAAAGCAAATTCAATTCAAATGGACCATCAGGATGAGATTCAACGTTTAACTGTCTTTAATAGTGTATGAAGGTTAACTTTCCTGCTTCTTGCTTGTGCTAGTGTCAATTGTCGCGTGAAAAAGGTTGCTTTTGGACAAAATAAACCCCCAGAGACAAGTTAAACTCCCACAGACAATATAAACTCCCACAGACAAGTTAAACACCCACAGACAATATAAACTCACAGAGACAATATAAACTCCCACAGACAAAATAAACACCCAGAGACAATATACACTCCCAGAGACAATATAAAATCCCAGAGACAATATAAAATCCCAGAGACAATATAAACTCCTAGAGACAAGATATGATATTCGACATGTGTTTAGAATTAATCAACCTACAAAGTGGTATTTAAAATAAATAGGAATTTACCACTGCGTATTTCCGCTAAGTTAATGAGATTGATAGGTACAAGTTATCTGATAGAAATGGAAGTTTAGCCGTAACGAGGATGGTATGTGTGCAATGTTAAGAATGTGCCTGTGGAATTAGGGGAGTAATGCAAGGTAATCTAGCATCCTCTGTCAATCTGATTTGAAAAAAAAAGACAATTTGATTTGTTTAACATAATTTTTTAGAATCTACCTACCTTAAAGAAATATTATGAGGAAGTACATCGTATCTTTCAATGTCTCTTAGAGCAATGTCAACAGCCGATATACTCGTTCTCATTTCAAAATCCTTAACAAAATCATTTCCCGGAAATAAAATACCCATGAATAAATCCTTACAATGAACTTCTTGTTGAATGAAATTAACAAGAATCCAGATAAATGCACTCATTTTCCATGGAATAAGAGAGATATCGCGGTAAGCCTGGTCTTTGTAAACACACATTTTGAACTTGTACAGATTTCAGCAGCAATAGTTGAATTCTATAATCCGACAAACAGTTGGCCTAACTGTCAAAGCGTATAATAAAGGCTACCTCAACACTTACGGAGAATTGCTCAAAAGTCTTCTTGGTGTTTAACAAACTTTTGCCTAAAGAACAAATATTTACAAATGTGCTTTAGGTTCTTCGATAAGAAATATTACAATATGTGCTTTCGATGCCCAATGACGAATATTAACATATCTGCTTTCAGTTCCGTAAGAAGAAAAATTAAAAAATGTGCTTTCGGTTCTTGAAGAAGAAATATTAACATATTTGTTTTCAGTTCCCAATGGAGAATATTAACATATCTGCTTTCGGTTCCTCAAGAAAAAATATTAACAAATGTGCTTTCAGTTCCCAATGACGAATATTAACATATGTGCTGTGTGTTGAATAATTGAAAAATATTGAATTGTGTTTTGCAGGTCAGTTTGTAAGATGTTTTAAATTCTTGGGTATTTCCACGGTTATTATATGAGCTTTGATTGCGGAATTAAAAGCACAAAATCGCGAACAGTAGATTAAGTCAATTTGCATTCGCCATCACCGGAGTTTTTAACACAAATATTCAACCAGAGTGAATGTTTTTCTTGTAATCTGTTTTGCTGTATAGAAAGGACGACGAATCATGAAGACCATTTTGAAAATTCCTATCTCCAGAAAACAGAAGGAGCCTGTATAACGGTATCCCGAAATCCGGACAATGGATTCAGGCCTCAAAGATTCAGTTTAAATTCTTCTTCTGATTCGCATACAAAGGGCTATTAATCAAATATTGAATCCTGTTTCACACCTTTAAGTAAAATCGAGTCCCATTTGTGGTAAGAGGCCAGAAGTCTTGAAAGCTTGATTTGAAAATGTTTAAATCCAGACACTGTAATTAAATCAATTGTAGGAGTGAAACTCTAGCATTCCCATGTCTGGCACGGTCTCTGGTCATTCTTGGTACTAAAATACGACATAGTCATGCAGCTATAACTGTATAGTTACCATGCGTGTCGTCTGAAGAGATTTGAAAACCACATGAGTCCACGAAGTCCCTGTACTTACTGACGAGTTTCTTGTACACATAGCTATGCTGAAGCGACCCAACAAGTTCCAACTTACATTGCACTAAATGAAAATCAATTTGGTAGTTTGTCACGCGGTTACAAACAACCACCAACAACCAATAAGGAGACGTTGTTCCGAAGCGGCTAAATAAAAGTCATAAATATTGTGCTAATAGGATGAAATGTAGGGCACATCAGGAGGTTTGATTGGTCAAACAATCCAAAAAGAATTCGCTTGATGTACTCAAGAAATCGTTGCCAGTATTCCTCGAATTTAATTGGATGGCCAGTCTCCCTTGGATGTTGTTTAATGCTCTATTTAATTTGATTGGTGGCATCGCATCCACGAACCTGTCTACCTCATGCAGCGCATAAAATGGAAAATCGCGATAACTTAACACGCGTCAATTTTTTACACGCGGTGTTTGTTTGTGTTTACAATTATCAACTTACATTCCATCGGCATTTTGCCAGAAAGTTAAAAGTAATATTTTTTCAAATCCTAATTAAACCCATAATTAGACTCATACGTGGGTTGTATTTAATGAATAAAACAGGAATTCCTGAGTTAATTCACGTCATGATTAACCACACGAGCTGTCGGTCAACATGGCGCGGCCTTTCTCAAGTCATTTAAACACTGTAATATGTGTATAAATATTAGGCTATTTAAAACCAAACGTTTGTCGGAGACTTAAAACTTCTCATACTTTTAACATACTAACTATCGGTAAATATACACTCTTCACATAAACCATTATACTTCAGTCGTGAATATCAAGTATATGATTCCAACAGTATTTCACCCTAGTTTTCACCAAAACTGAATCCGAAATAAATATAATATTGAAGATGTGACATAGGTGCCCTATACCTTCTTATTGTGTGTTGGGGTGGGGGTGTGTGAGGGTGGGATGGGGGTTGTATGAGTGTGTGTGCGAACGCGCATGTGATGGACATTTCTGGCGACTTATACCTACTAATTTGTGTGTGTGCCGTGTATGATTTGCAGAGCGATTGCAAAAATTCGAGAATAAATTGCAAATGTCACTAAAATCAGACAGAACGCAAGAATACTGTTTTGAGACAGCATTTGTATCACCGCATTACAATCTGAGTCATACATCGATGAGAAAATATCACAACTTAACCTAGTCCAGGCTTAACATTTCACCAATGTACAAAATATTGAATTCTATAGTTAACTGACTGGATCAGAAACATTGGTCAACATGGCAACTTCACCTGTTCACAATAACTGAAAATTATTAACATCAATTCTCGTTCGCCGTCTTGCACCATGATTAAAATTACAAGTTAAACACATTTTAATCAAAGAACATTATTTCTTCTTGCCATATTATATTTGGAGTGCCATTGATGAGAATAAATATGAGCATGCACACTTGTCTTTCGCCTTATCTAGTATAGCTAGTCCATCAAATGTAGACTGGTAATATTTAAAAGCCTATTTTTGACTTTTTCAGATTTTGGTTGAGCTAAATAGAAACTTTTTCGTATAACTCGAAAACTGTTGATCGTCAATGCTGCATATCCGAATTTAAGGAGGATTTGAAAAGGTAATGGTCGTCAAACCCGCGGCAAAACAGGGACTAAACCTACAGGTGGTTTTCGTTGTGGCAATACCCTGACAACACTCGCCAGTGATTGATGTACGAAGTCCAATCCCCAAACTCATGCATTTTGTTTCCCGAAAACCTCTTAAACCACACTCTCCGAAATAATTGTTCTTTTGTGGTTCTTTGGAAAGGACGATGGTTCGGTATGGAAGCATGCATTGCGACAAAATTGTTCTTTGGTTATGGGGAAAAAAGGATGACATGCTAGTTACAATTGATGTAATATGGTTTATTCCATAATGGTTAACCACAATGGGTTCAAATAGATCCTCAAGAAACGAATCTTTTTTTTTTTTTTTTTTTTTATCTTTTTGTCACACATTTAAGTAAATCTAGAGAATTTCAAATGGCTTTGGGAAAACACAAGTTTAGTTCTGAAGTAGATGGAATAGAGATGTAAACCGTGACAACTCCACACAACGCGAACTATGATATCAGTCGATTTGAAGAAAACAAAAATACATGGCTGAATGGCCCCGATCATATGCCGTCCGAGATGATGTGCTTAGAACATTTCAGGACTTCCGAGTGGACTGAGAGGAAATGGGAGGGTGCATATACTTCTAGACCTCTGTTAATATTGGTCATAAATATACTAGCTAGAAATATATATGTAATTACTCACTCCTTTTATTGATTTATAACCTAATGCCTTTACTGAATGCTACTACTACACAAACAAATGAAAAGAAGATAATGGCTTCGGGCAATGGCCATCCAGTACAGCTCATTTAATTGAGCACTTGGTCAGTGCTTGTGTGATGCCAAACGATCAGCGATCGGTAAACACAGAATCTGACCTTTTTGTGCCAAATGTTATATATATATATATATAAGGACCTTCTGGTTAAGGCGAAACTTCCCTCTGTATCAGACAGGTTATAACCCATTCTCTTTCGCAGGCACATTCATTATTAATCCCTGTATCTCGGAAATACTTATATGTAGGCTGATTTATTCATAACCCATGCTAAATCTCTTGTTAGCTACATTTTTAACACTATTTTATACACCATATTTATGGTCATTACCTTCTCTCGAGATGTCTGTAGGTTACCCATAACACAACTCGAGACTAAGGATTTATATACAGTTTTATTTTATTACATGAAAAGTGCTACACAGTGAACCAAAGTGCAGTATCGTGCACTGAATTCAAACTCTAAATAGCCCCCGAAGCTTTAATCTAGATATGAATGATCGAAATGTTGTACTTTTGGCTTATACAGAGAGTGAAAAAATAAATCCTAAGTGTGTTGCTAAATTCGGGTTATACAGGTCAATGAAGATGTTATAAGTGGCAATGACGAACAAGACAGAAAGACAGGGCCTAAAGGCGAGTGATCTGTTATTAACACAATTTCGGTCGTGCTAAAATTAGATGCTATATCTAATTGTGGCTTATGTAAGAAATGTGATGTGTCGATAAGAGATTTCCTTGAACATATTATGCCAATCTAAACCCCAAAACCCACCTCTCTTCCGCGCTGTATTTGGGCTCATTTTCAGATATATAGGCCAAAATGGTCAATTATGGCTTAATCTCGAGGGGATCAAATAAACAGCTATGAATCCTAGTACATTCGTCACGTGCAATACAATAAAACGAATTATAAACGTTAACGATAACTTGAAGAATATACTTCAAAAATTTTAACGAAGCATTTTGTACCACTTGTCTCTAAGCTTATCTCATTGTTCAGGATATTGCTCCACAAATCGATCTTAGTCTAAGTACTATTTTTTTTAGCATTTTTTAAAAATAAATTTATCCGTTGTATTCAGAAGATCAAAATTCATTTACATTCTGGGGCCAGTTGCCCGAAAGAGTATGAGTCACTAAGAACAAATTAAATTGCTAATAGTGGATAAGAAAGGACTTTAAACATGGCGTGACGTCATCTAATAGCGGATTAAATTTAATAACGCTTCTAGCATCCGGTCCCTGATAGTCAAGGCGACACGAGCACAACACCTATTATATATACCGCTTTTTCTTGATTTGTCTTATGATGATCAGCTGATTAAATTCTTTTGAGTTTTGGGGACTGAAGGACGCTACAAACAGTATACTTTGACAGTATTGGCCCTTGTCTAATCTTACTTGCTATTATATTTTCATATCCATTGTCATTGTACAAGTATAGTGTAATTCCAAGAAAACGCTAGCTCCAGTCACTATTTCAGCATTTATTAGGACATAAACAGGAGATATCCTGGAATATGCTGAAATATTGAGCCAAATTAAGTAATCGTGTTTTCGAAATTACCCTATATTTTTGTATTTTGCTTGTCTTTAGTTGAATCAAAATAATCTTTATTAAAACTTGATTATTCCATAGAAAAAAAACTTTTTTCATGAAAGTCGGGGGATAAAACAGTGTAACAAACAAGAAAACATAAAAGACATATATAACTATTGACAGTTTGTTGTCTTTTTAGTACCATAAGCCACCAGCACACATGTCTCTAAACTATGTTGTATTTGAACCAAAGCCGAGTATTAATGCTTGTTAAAATTTGCATGTTGCTATATACATGTGAATGAAGTACTATGGTGCATAATCATACGCTTATCACATTCTTTAAAACATATGACTCTAATGTAACCCTTTAATATTCTTCAGTTATGGTTCTTGTGGAACCCTTTTTGGTTCTGTATGGAACTCTCATAACAAATGGGACAGGCTGCTCAAAGATCAGTTAAGTTAACGGTCCGTTAGATGACATTGCGTATCAACAGAAGTCTATCAAGTAGAAGTATGAAACCAGCCATTACCCAGTCCCAACGGCATTGTGACTTTCTGTAGAATTTCA
>JARFOD010035179.1:0-10457 GCA_031763545.1 Mopalia muscosa
CATTGATATTTTGACGAATATTTAACATGGTATTTTATTTTAAACTATCATATACATGATCGGCATTGATATTTTGATTAAGATTTAATCCACGCTTTAAGGTCTTTCTAGACTCCTTGGGCTCAAAATAAACTTTTTTGTTATCGCTTAGATTTAAAGTGAGGCATACAAACTATATGTTGAAAAAATAAAATAGAAAATCTGATTACAAACAGTTCATTCGGAACCTATACTTTAGTTTTCCCATGATCATATATTCAAGTTGCAAAACTTTAATTGCCTATTTCTGGCACTTCAGTTTCCACATTTTCCAAGGCGTATTTCTAGAAAACTATTCATGTTAGAAACTTCAAGTTTGTACCATTGTAGAGAACACGATGCGATCTACCAAACAATGTCTCATTGTTTACAGGTTCGTCCTTGATTTGTTAAAATAATATTCTGAAAGTTGTATTTCACATTTTTATAAGACTTTCTAAGTTGTGGTAGACAAAAATATAAACTAAGGTCGTTCTAATCAAAATGTAAACACAAAATGAGGCCCTAATTACTAGTTAAAGAACTATTCGGTTAACAATTTATTGAGACATGTCGTTATTGCACTTTGGGACTTTGCAGTCTATTTTTATGTTGATATTTACTCAATTTTAAATATTTTTAAAAATAACGATTGCATTTTCATCTATGGGATCCTGGCTATTCAAGCTTTTTAAAAATATGGTACAGCTTTATATTCTCTGTATCAGAGACTAAATACAACGGGTGTTCTGTAAATAGACCAAGGGTTCCAGCAAAACCGTAAGAACTCTGGACCCCTTGGTCGAGCATCAGGAATAAGGTAAACTCGCTTCGCAATATGTAGTAATATACTTTTAAAGGATTTCCACGTCACCCTTACATTCTTGCAGCTTCTGACGTCAACATGGCCTTGGAGGCAACGATTAATATTGCTACTGAACAAAACTATCAAAAGGCATTAGATGAATTTGATGAGGGAAAGGTAGCAGAAGTTTACCAAGAATGGGCTCAAGATGGGCAATACGACCAGGTGGGTGTGAGCCTTTCAGCCAATAGATGAACAGATTGATCTTCTAACAAATAGCTGACCATCTGTCTAGAGTCAAGTTGTCTAAATACATACAAATTAACCGAAAGCTATCGAAACCATTGGTAATGTCAAAATTTGCTTAATTGTAAAAACTTAACCATAAGCAATGAAAGAACCAACACTAGGCTTAAAGGCGATTGAATCGGTCCAGCCATCATTGCTGATGAATTGGAGAAACTGTTTCCGAACGACAAGGACCATTTGAAGATTATCGATATTGGGGCAGGAACAGAAAATGCAGCCAAGGAGGTAGGTGTGGGTTCTCATCTTGGAAAAAAAAATTCTTGTTAAAATTCTTTTATAGATTTGTCTACTTTCTTACAACTGTGTAGCTTGTTTTAACATTATAGTTTATAAGAGCGTTGCATTAAGCATAAAGGTCAGGTAATTTTCTTTCTCTTATAATTGACTTCCTGGTACCTCATCACGGTGTTTTAATGCAGATCATTCACAGGCGTATTTTTGTGAGGCTGTTGGGCCCAGCTGTGCACTCAAAGAAATGTTGGTTCTTTCGGGTTCTTTGGAAAAGGGGATGGGTTTATATGGAAGAAGATACAGAAAGAAGAAGAACGGAACATTTTCTGTCAGGTGTTGAATTTTCAGAACCTTAAACGGTTACACCAGAGCAATGTCTGAAGAATCTTCGTACGCAAAGCATAACAAATTGCTGCGTTTACTGAGAGTTATTTTTCACGTCAATATTAACATTGGTTTATAAATTGTGGTTCAAAGAATAGCATCACTAATTGTTTTCATTGTCTATACTGAAGCAGTGGGAGTTTTGCCTGCGTCCCTAAGCCATTTTTAGAGATGTTGAATCCTCCATCAAAAGACGAAAGCAAATGCAACAATATGATTTTCACTTTTTCTTTCGAGACCAATTTAATCATTTCAGCTTCGTCGTCGTGGGTATACACGCTTGGATGCCGTTGAGCCAGTGTCTGAGATGTCAGACTATGCCAGGAAGACAAATCTCTACGAGAAATACATCTGTGATTTTATATCAGAGAAACCATTAGACGTTGAAGCAGGTATAGTTTGTTTTTATAATATTGTTCATGTTTTAGGGGTCTACCGACGATACCCGACTTTCTAACATATTCTTAATGGCAGTTATTTGATAAATTCAGCCTTGAATGAACCCCACTTCCTGAGACACAGAGACTGGAACTGTCTGATGTCTTTTTAATGTCTTGCTTGACCTCTTGGTCAATATTCCGAACACCCGTTATGCTTATTCTCTTATTAGAAGAATATAAATCAGTATCATATATGTGTATATCGGTAGAATGTTGGGCCTGTAACTCAAAGGTCCTGGGTTCGAATATCGGTGGAGGCAAGCAACTTCTTCTTTCCTCATTTAATCAAAATATATTTGTGGAAAGCTTGAATATTCATGATTACATAGTTGTGAATGTCGAGAATATCCAATAAGTATTTCTAAAACTATTGCAGAACGAAAACATTTTCCTGGTTTATTTCTTGAAATAAGCCTCGATAAATTAGTTGAACGAATAGAATTGTTTTTGAACGGTGCATCATTTGTTTGAAATTTTGATCTCAGTGGATTTTTTTTGTCTGTAAAAATACAAATCAGACACAGTGGACTAGATCGCATAAACACCCTTTAAAATGGTTCACATTTGAAGTTTCTAGCCTGAATATAATTTTCTAGAAATACGCCTGGGAAAATGAGGAGTCACTGAAGTGCCATAAATAGGCAATGAAAGTTTTGGGACTTGAATATATGATTATGGGAAAAGTAAAGTATAGGCTCCAATTTAACTGTTTGTAATTAGAATTTTGAAACATTTGAATCATGGGATTGCGGAAGATAAATGAGCAAGAAGACGTAAGGGCCGTTTGTGGACGAGTTAAAGCACATGAAAGTACTTCATCTTGGCAATTTACTCGGCGACAACTCTGGTTGACACATATTGTTAAGAAAGGAAAAGCTTGTGGCAACACTGTTCCTTACACTATAAATATAAATATGTAGCAAACAAGAAATCGACATGGGTTTAAACTATATAAAACTGCATGCTCTATTTAATTTTTTTTAATCGTCTCCAGTGAAAAAAAAAGCCCCATTATTTGATGATTTCTATTCCAGAAACCTATGATGTTGTAGTTAGCGTGGGTTTATTTGTCGCCAAACACCTCCCTCCTGGCTCAATCAGTGAAATGTTACGAATCCTGAAGACAGGTATATCTTTTATTTTCTTTCATCCGTGGTTTTTTAGTTTTGAGGGATATATGTGCTGATGCATTTTGGGGTATTTTGGAACTTTCTAAACTCCATATCGCCAACAATTCATTTTAACCATTTGTGTGGATAGAAAGGACAAAACCATTTAGGCTGTCAATGTTTCCTTTGGAGCGATTATCTGTTGGCTACATCTGAGTATTTATTCCGAATTGAGCTTTTGGTATCCAAGTCTTCATTACCAAAGAAGCTGTGAAACTGGAATACAATTGTGCCCACTTCCTCCTCCATATGAAAGTATAATCATTCGTTTTCCCGTCTGGTTGTTTGTGCGTGCGGCATATATGTTCTTTACCATGCCCTTATTCACTGTGCTTAGAGCATTATTTCTAAATATTCAGCTGAAAAAGTGAAACATTCGCCCTGGATTCATGAATATTATTTATAAAGCCAATTTGCTGTCATAATGGCAAGAGAAAATCAAGGACTTAAAACTATACCCGCCTATGTCCACAATTTAACACTGGAGAGAGAGAAATCCAGTAGTTGTATCGACATAATCATTATATCAAGCATTTACCTCATCTTTTATATTGTTACTAAAACTGTGTCAAAGTTGATGCTGGGCTCCTGTGTTCATTGGACCCCTAGTTGTGGATACAAAACGGCCAAACATGGACATTGGCTGGTCCGGTTTTAAGCCCTCCACAAAATCGTCATATATCTCATCGGACGCAGTCGCTTCCCAACAAAAGAAACAACGTTGTGACAGCGTATTAATTTGGTCCTGAATTTTCTGGATTACTAGTTATAGTTAAATGGTATTAAAAATGTTGTAGTTTTAATATCAAACAGTTTTGGTCGGCTTTGCTCCAGGTTCCCATTCATCCCATGGACACTTGAATACATTATGAATACTTAATCATGTATCTGATGCTCGCTTGGCACATTGAGAGGTCGTCTATAATCTACATGTTTGTATTCATCTCTTAACATTTAGGTACTTCTGTGGTGTATCTATCTTGAACTATGCCATGACGTTCCCATATTTATAATCATGCTAACCCCCTCTCCCACCCCGCCCACTGCTATAATTAAAGATAAGATATGTATTATAAACTTCGTTTATGCTGCAAAGTAATTCCAGTATTACACATAGGCTTAATCGAGACATCCGTGGCTCTCATTGACATCTCTAGTTCAATTTTGTTTTTTCCGAAATATACTACTCTACTGATCTGTAATGTAATTCCCATGGGTATATATTTGTTGGTTCCATTTCTCTCTGATGAATGTTATTCTGATATCTCTGACTGCATTTCACTTTCGCTTTCACGATAATTATTCATTTGTTTCATTGTAACTTCATTTCTGCGATACAGTTTGCAGGTCAGTTGCTTTATACATTTCAGGGGGCTATATTGTAATGGTCGGTTCAGGAATGCAATATTACCGTCTACCAGAATTCCATCGTAACTTGGCTCAGGAATTGTATCGCCTTGAGACAGATAACAAGATGAGGATCATAAAGAGAGAACTCAAAGAAGGCTACATGCACGCTAACTCGCCAATGTCTGTCCAAGGAGTGTTGTTCGTAATGAAAAAGATTTAGAGAGGATGCCTCCTACTCACGATCTGATCACAGCATGTAACAAACATAAACGACACTGGCTTTATTTACATTGCTTCTGATGGAATCACTGGAAAATACACAATGGGCCAATTAACACATGAAAAAGAAAGGATTGTTCATTAATATTGAACTTTCTTTCATTCATTCAGTTTGTTGTCAGTACGTCAGAAATTTTCCCTGACGCCAGTACTTTCTTCTGATTGCTAGTTTTCAAGGTAAAAAATAAATTTGCGTGTCCCCGCAAAAAAACAGTAAAGTGGTGGAGAATTGAAAACGGAAATTCAAGTGGAATAAAATAAACTAATTGGAGGGAATTGCTATTTGTTTTTTCTCGTTCAAACACTTGTCAAGACTACTTTGAAAACGTTGTGAAACAGACTAACCACGTTTCTATGTATTTTACACTCGTTTATCAACAGAGACACATCAACTATTAAGTCAAACGTTAATTTGCATTCAAACTAACTTTTAATTACCTGGCAATGCCACTCCAGTTGTCTTCAGTTTCGAACATGTTCTCTGCTAAAGACAAGGCTATTCCAAAGTCTCTAGACTTAATATCCCCTTCTGTTCTTTTGTATACCCAGCTATTAAAGTTTCCCCTTGAACATGATTGTAGACAAGGATGCTACAGCTGCCCTCTACAAGCCTATTTTCCAATGTTTCAAATTATATATATAATGTAAACCCCAAATTTCTAAATGCCTTTTAAATATTCGGCAGGGTGTTTTTGACATGGGACTCCAGAGTAATGCGCCATCTATAATTTTACAAAATGTTTAGTCCCATATAATATCTCAAGAAGATCGGACCGTTCTAACGCAATGATGTCCAATAGGCCAAAGTCATCCCTTACACATTTTTGATGAAATCTGAAAAGAGTGAAATTTGTGCCTATGTGTAAGACATCAAACATATATTAGTTGATAGTGTGGACTTTGTTCCTGTTAGGCTATATATACGCAGTCACCATATGAAAGACTTGTTTGGTAAAACTGCCGGTGATGGTGTCCTTAAGTTCCGCAAAGACGGTCTGTTTTGATGCCTTTGTGTTGTGGTCTGTGATTGTCTTGTACTTCTTTCTTTGTTTGTTACCAGTGTCATCGAGGGGGGTTTACATTATACATTGGCCATTACGACGTCATTTGGGTGAACTAAGCTTTAGTGAAGCACTCAACCTCAATCGAACAAACCAGCTTATATATATCCTTTCAGTTCATTTAATGCCAACACCACTACTAGTTGCAATTATCTTTCAACAAATGAAATAAGATTTAAATAAATTGCCAACATGTTCTTTCCACAGCATAGCTGAAATACCACTGAATAACAATGATAATAATAATAATAATAATAATAATAATAATAATAGTTTTATTTTGGAAAACAAATCCATATGAATACAGATATATACTAGAAAGGGATTTTAGCTGAATAGATGTACATAAACTTATATTATGAAGAATTTCGAACCAATTAGCACCAAGGTGGGAGTAATATTTACTACCCAAGTCTTTAAGACTATTAACCAGGTATCACAGTTGTCCAGCATAGTCATGAACCGATAGATAGCCTTGCGAGTAAGTTCACTGAAAGAACAAATGTTTTTTTTTTATGGCGAATATAAACCTTACAGTCTCTTCAGCAGAACAAAAACCACTTAAGCCGGTTGTTATATATTACTCTTGAACCAATGAACGTTTTGTTTTTTTAATTTGCACCGGAACTGATAACGATATGCATTGCAATAAAATGTTTTGAACAGGCTTTTCTTTACAAACCCAGTACAAGTGGACCATGTGCTGAGAAGAGCATTGGCTCTGGCTCTAGCTATTTGTCATCAGGACGATCATCGGGAATCTCAAAACTTAGAGAGGAGTACAAATTAACACGTATGAGAAATTTTCCATATAGGCCCACCAGTGGGAGCACAAAGCCCTTAAAGCTTATAGGCTTAGGCACAAGATACACACATTACATCCGATTTCGGTTTCAGAGAGGAATATATCAACATCATGTTAAAACACATTACACAGCGATGGGGACAAAGTACCACCTTGTCGCACACCATTTGATTTGAACACACAGATCTCCACCTTACAGCAAAATATTGAACTTGAAACCATGTATAGATAAATCTATGTGTAGAGAAACACATCGATCCAAAAGTGCCTGAATAAGACTCCAATGGTTCACGCAATCAAAGGCTTTGTTCGCGTCCAAGAAACACACACATATAGAACTACCATATGTACAATAAAACTACATTCTGTCTTTTAACACAAAAATACATTGATCCGTGGATCTTGTGTTTTTGAAACCACACTGATAGTTAGAAGTGTTAAGCTCTTGTTCACAAAATTATGATATCAACAATTTTTGAAATCACAGTAGAAACTGTAATTATTCGAGCAGTTAATGTCTCCAGACTTATTTTTAATAACAGGAGTGACAAAAACAAGAGGAAGTTTATCTGGGAGACAACCACGAAAGAAAAGAGCAATAATTAAAAAAGCTAGATGATTTACCAACAGAGGAAAGGCATTTGTAAGTGGTCAGCGCACAAACCGTTTCCATCTTAGATTTATAGCCCGTTTTATAAACCGAGTTAAGAAAATATGCAAATTTACTTCTCCAAAGTGAAGCGATAACGGACTCATCCTCGGTATTATCTATTGAGTTCAATCTATTTTATCTTCAAACTACATTAATAGACAATGAACGTCCAAGAAAATAACTTCTTCAGAAATTCTCTACGCAAAGAACATACTGTTTGTTAGCAATTTTGTAAAATTCTGGGCTCCTGTGTTTGTCTATTACAAGTAATGCATCAATCAATGGTTTCTATCTGTCAGAAGAGGATGCGCTCATTGTAGTCGATTTTTAAATGTGATACACCATTGAGAAAAGGAAGACAAGAGCGGCATGGGGTGTGAGAATAACTATTATTTATTATTACTAATGCTGAATGGCTCAACACTGAACAGTAGATGCCAAGACTGATTTTTTGTTTGTGATGTAATGCAAGTTTCCAGATACTGGACATACTAGATACTCCCTCTCTAGATATATACCTCTCTTCTGATCTTCTGATCGATGATTTTTAATCTTAAACATGTTCTATTTGGAGATAAAAAGGTGGCAGGTTGCTCCCAACAGGTTAATGAAAAAAACGTAACTGTATTCAGATTGATTGATTGATTGTTTGAATGATTGGTTATTACACATATATGACTGCAGTGTATTACAACAATAATTGACACTAGCAGTGGGAGAGTTGATTTTCCTCCCGTGACAAGTAAAGACAGTAGTGCTGCTCTTAAAATAACTGCCCTCAGCACATTTACTTGGGTATCTGTTTATTTCTACTCTTTGACATCATTTTTAAAAGTCAGCTGGTCGCTATTCGCTTTCATATTGGCTAGGCCTATGAAGCTCTGACGTAAAGTTCATCTCGATCTTGCCATAATCGTAAAGTTTCTTATTGTCCCCACTTGGTAACCAACGATAAAAAAAATCTTTTAAAATAATCGTTTTGAATTGTGGTCTGTTGCAAACTATGGTCCCACCTTTATGACGGCATGTCCTGTCCCTCGCCAAAATATTTTTATTTGCTCTTTCATCATAAGTTTCTCCAATTCATCCGCCTTCAATTTGGGTCCCCGATGTTCAGCTTTGTCGGCATTCTGAAAATGAAAGTTGTTTATATGTCAAGCATTGAGAAGCTTTACACAATAACGCATAGTAATATCCTCAACAAAAATGACAATCATTGATTGGTTTGGATTTTCAGCTAATTAGTTTTCAAAATGTGTTCCTGAAATCTATTTTTCATTTCCTATCAAAAATAATAATAGTGCAATTCTTAATAATCTCCATAACTGTGAAGGCTTTCAACAGCTAAGTTACTCGTTTTGTAGCCGTTACCTAGTTACGTGAAAAACCGGAACTGATTTTATTGTTCATAGTCAAGAGGGGAGGGGGGAAGGGCTGATAGTACCTGTGCCAAGATGTCTGAATGTCTGAACTGTTGGGCGTAATTATATAAAAACCAAAGTGCGATTTCTGTTGTCTAAGCCAAACAACAACAACAAGGCGCACTATGTGTACAGTTGCTACGAAAATATTGGATTTATTTCTAATTGTCCACGCAACACATCGTAAGCTCATGTTATTTCCACTGAGTTCTTTGAATAGTATAGAACAATTTAATAGAACGTGTTTGGAAAGACTTGCTAGGATGTAGGCCTACCCTTTCTTGAGCAGCAACTCTCCGAATGCCGTCGCGATACCAGGCTTTACCTTCAAAATGCATAGTGCAGTAGTATCAAATTCAGATCTCGGCATATGCTCTAGAATCTATGTCAACACACTACAAGTTTGAGTAAAACTATTATACACTGCTCCTAATATTGTCCCTTCCGCTGCGACTGTGTATATTCGTTTTAAAACATTTTTTCATTTGTAGCAGTAGAGGGTATCTGTTTTTTAATTTGGATGAACCGACATACCGTTACTTAAACAGTTCAGATAATGTTTTGTGTTGATAATCAGGCATTGCACAATGAAGGAATGCATCATTACGCTCAGTCAAGATCGATGCAAACAATATATGAGCATTATGAGCATAGAATGAAAATAATAAATATTTGTTACCAATTAAAATTTTGGTATAATTAAATGTTTTCCTCAATGGTAAAGAAACATCAAATGAAATGAGCCTTAGAAGATAGGCTGTAAAAAAGGAGTTGTGAAAATGACAATTTGAGTGTGTATTTCATTTTCATAAACGCGTTAGACCGAATTTAACAACTCAAGGGGGAAACTAAAGTATTGTGAACTGTTCTTGTCATATCGTTTACGTACCTATGACATTAACTATTTTTCAATAAATGTTCATAATTATCCCGACAACATAATTTTAAAAAAAGATTTCGAAATCTATTTAGTGAATGCCAATGAATATTTAACGTCCGAAACAATATGGCGTTTAGATCCACCACTTAAGATAAGCTCTCATATCGTAAAGAAGTATTCTCTTCCTGATGAAATACTCGTATGAATACTCTTTTCAGCATAACGACCAATGTACGAAATATATAAATCAACTCCCCAGCCAGCCAAGTTTCATTTCATTACTCAGCATCCAGTTTATTTTATATTTTCTGCACCCAATACATCTGTGCCATAATTAAAAGTATGCTGTAACTTTCTTTTTAGCGGGAAGCATTATGATCAATGCTCACAGTTCCCATGGCAATGAACCTTTCACAAAAAATAAAATAAAACTTCATGTATAGATTTATGAATATTCTTTACTCAGCAGCCAATTTATTTTGTATCTTCTGCACACAATACCACTGCGCCATAATTGATAGTATCTTGTAACTTTCTTTTTAGTGGGAAGCATTTTGAGCAATGCTCACAGTTCCCATGGCAATAAAGCTTTCATAAAAAAAAAAGAATAAAACTTCATATATAGATTTATGAATATTCTTTACTCAGCACCC
>JARFOD010035190.1:0-10457 GCA_031763545.1 Mopalia muscosa
AAAGATCGATGAGTCGACCTGGACTTTATCCGACAGAGCTAACATTCTATGGGCTCAAACCATTAGTGGTCGAATGGGAGGGACCGTAACTGACACAGCTAACACTCTATGGGTTCGAATCATTCGTGATCGGTTAGTCAACAGGTACTTAACCTGACAAAACCATCATTATGTGGATTCGATTCCTTATAGATGCGACCAGACCGAGAAAACTTTGGCTGAAAAATTCCGGTTTGTGCGGGTTCGATTTCTTAGAGAACCAATAGACATCGAGAAATTTACCTGATAAAGCCGAAATTTTGTGAGCTCGATATCTTAGAGATTGACCAGTCGACGGAGTTTGCAAGGCAGAGCGAACACACTACCGGCTCAAATCCTGAATAATATCAACTAGTCGGTGGAGAGTTTGCATGACAAAGCCAAGACTTTATGGGTTCGATTCCTTGGATAATGACTACACTCTTAAATCTCTAACAGCACATAATATGCGTATGGAACTCATCTAAATCAATAATAAACTTAATATCACAGCTGATGAGCGGACACAGCGTCATAGATTTATATATTTATGCCCACGAACGTGGCTTGGTTGTTAGCGAGTGCGCTTACAAATTCGACATTTATGTACCGTTCCCGGGATCGCGCCCACCTGCGGACCATCGGGTATTTGAGTGAGTCACACGATGTAGCTACAGCAAATGTGTGGGTGGTTTCTAGGTTTTATCCTGGTTTTTCCACGGTAATTAGGCATGAACAATGTGAAGTGGATATCCGTCGTCATTTAAGTGAAATACCATTGAATACGATGCTAAACCCCCAAAAAACAAACAGAAGTCGAAACAAGCCTTTGTGATCCTACAGCATTCTGCTAACAATACCTATAATTCTGTAAAACTGACGCTAGGGTCATTTGAGCTATCTAACGACATTCTGTGACTCATCCATATACCGGAGGGTAGACAGACGGACTCGACCCTGTGGACGTCACTTCATGGTATGATGTGACTAGACACGAGATGGTTTGGGTATGTGCGCCTACTCATACTCCTTCGATATACCATAGCTAAAACTAAACACTGAGCCACAGCCACTGGCCGGTTCAGCTTAGGGCTGTTGCTTCCCTACATTAAATCGCCTTTTTTTTTAAAAAGTATATAAAATGATTAATTTTCATTTTGTATGTATTCATTTCGTCAGAACATAGTGTCAAGTGAAAGAAATATCGTTCATGACAAAGCATTTACCATGTCCCTCAGCTGTTACCATTGACTATAATACCGATGTTTCTAGCTTTGAGTGACGTGCGCAGATTTCTTCCGAAGGCAAACATTACTTTGAAATTGAATCAACAGTTCAAATTGAACCTTATACATCAGTGTTCTAAACTATTCCTGGTGATCTCACAGTTTGTTTGTTTGACTGTGGTTTACTGCCGTACTTTTGCTTCATAGAGAAGCCAATGTATAGAATGCAGAAAATGATCCAACTGAATCCTTGAGCTCAGGCTAAGCAACCACAGGCTTCTTATAGAATGATGAAGGCGGATAAACAAAAACTAAATGCACAGATATCGATGTTTATCAGCCTTGTACAACATGGCCTTATTATCCAATATAGGGCAAAGCACATCTTAACGTCATATTGGATAGTGACGTCATTCCTGAGCTCGCCGAAGTGCATTAGACTGTAGATACCAGGTGTAATAAAATGAACAGATACTGTAATAACAACTGATACTGTAATAAATTTTAACTGATATTGTAATAACTGTTCTAACAGATACTGTAACAAATTTTGACCGATAATGTAGTAAAAAAAAAATCCAACCGATACTGTCATTAGGGTGTTCACCGATTTTCTTGAAATGTCTTTTTCCAGGGCAAAAATGTGAAAAAAGTTTACAATGGTTTTTGACACATATCATATGTTTTCAAACCTGACGAATAACTGTTTTTACTTCTGAAAAATATGTATAGCGATTGTCAATAGAATACGGGTGTAGTTATGTCCCTATAAAAATGAAATATTATCAATGTAAATAGTTAGAACGAACACATTGGTATGCTTTTTCTTAAACATAAACATTACTAGAATCGTTACGAAATTGATTTTGGCCCTATAACAGCTGTAACAGCTCTAAAATAATAATTTCAAAATACGTGAAAATGATGCTAAAAGCTCAAATGAATCCAGGGAAGTTTTCGACAGATGGAGGTAAAATAATGATCCCATGAGGTCATGACCTGGTGAGTATTTACATCGTGATGGATATTTGCACAGTCCATTTAGTAACGGCTACATCAGTGAGGTTTCATATGGTTCATCTCGTGTCACTGCAAACAACTTTCTTATATAGGAATCAATGTAATGAAACCAATTTATGTGAGCCCCTAATTATGCACTTGCTTTAGTTTCTCTCAACTGGAATAAACCTTATTTCGTCATTTCTCTTTCTTCGGGTGCTTAAAAACGTCCAACAACACAAGTTAAGTTTATCGAAAAGTTTTTGAAGCTCCAGATTAGGAGAAAAACTGAAAACTTCACTGTAAACCAACAAGTAATTGTTACACTCAAATGAGATTATCAACAGTACATATCTTGGACAGCTGCAAAGTCATGTGATACTTCATGCAGAGTACCGCTAGTAAATTGCTCATTACGCATTAGTATGAACAAAACAGGGTTGAACACAGTCGTTTTGGAAAACCAAAAGTATGCCTTTTTACCAGCGCACTTCTATTTGTGGTATCAATAACACCCTCTAGTAGGATCTCGGGTGAACGATTATTCGTGATGTTTGATATCCGATGAGTACTTCTGGGCAGTGTTATTAAATATCACTAACATCGTAACAAAAACATTTAAACACGTCATCTAATGCAAAAAGTGTGGTTTGACACAAATGTGTCCTTTTTACAAAACGGATTGTTTTAGCAAGACAATCAGAAAATACAAAACCCTGTCTACAAATAATGAAATGACTTTACAATTGGAAAACAAGCGACAACAAATGAAAAGTGGGATTTTCCACAAATTTGGCGATGCACAAAAAGGTATTTAGGTGCTTTGTAAGGCGTTTAGTTAGTCTTAACTGTATAAGTGTAAAATATCAACACTGCAGTGTATTTATTTGTCATCATTTCAGGGCGTAGATTGACAGTTCTCTGTAATAGGGGGATGTCTTATTTCTGCAGTTCATTTAACGTCACCAACCACTCTACTGTCATTATCTTTTAACTGATACTGTAGTCATATTTTTTTCATCAGATACTGTAGTAAATTTTGACAGATATTGTACTAATGTATTTTTTAAAAGAAATATTTAACTTTCTATAGAAGTTTATGGGTCAAACATAATTAAATGTAGCTATTCGGTGATAAATAAATATAATAGTTACATCAAAATGATGCTTCGTTAACGTCACTGTATCAGTGATTCACGTAGAGATAGATTTGCACGTCTCCCCCGACAAAATTCGTGACATTCTCTTGTAATATTGTTTGTTTTATTGGTGTTTACCACCGCAATTGAGGGGGATGCTATTAAATTATGACGGATTGTACAATTGACATCAGTATACGTTTATGGGGTGTTTCCAGTGAAAAGTTGGGGTTTTTTTGCATGTCCAAGTGAATCAATGACTTAATGACGTTAAAAAAGCATCGTTTCGGTGTTGATACTATATATATCTTTATTGATCACCGAATGGCCACATATAATTATAACCTGCTATAGAAAGTTAATTATTTCGGTCCAATCTTTGGTCCAAATCAGAAATTATTTACATGTTGAACTAACGTGTAAACCATTGGGAATCCCTTTTTGCTTTCGGAGTGTTTGCCAGAAAATTGCCACTAACGCCTTCACTATTACAACATAAAAGGCTAGAAAGTAGTGAGCCAAACTTAGAATATTGAAATATATCAATAACGTTTTGATGTCCACTTTGGTTTCTCACACGAGAGACAAATGCCTTGATGCTACTAAAGGCCTAAATACACTTTGGTGAGCTCAGGAATGACGTCACTGTTCAAGATGGGTTCAACATGTGCATGGCCCCATAACTGGATTATGAGGCCTCGTTATACAAGAACTTTATATAATGCGAACTATACGAAATATTTGTGTCTTACCTTTAATGAACATCCAAAAGTTTATATACCTGACTCTTATCTGGAGTTTAATACCGAACTCATTTTCTGTAAATTATTGAAATAAAAAGATTGTAATGTTTATACTGGCCTACCTGTTTGTTATCTAGATAAGTACCAAAGCAAATTTGTGTAGATTATTAAAATCAGAATCTGGATTGAAGTACCAAGGTCAATTTTTGAATCTAGTTGCATAGGAAGGACTTAGTATTGTTGATCATATAAATCAGATTTCTTTCTTTTATTGCTCTATTGTTCCTCTGCATTTCTATAGTAATCACCATGGATTCAAGTTCATTATGGAAATTGGTGGTTAAATTTAGCATGTAACTTACAGCTCACTAACTATATCAGAATTATATCCGCTGCATGTCATTTTACTAGCATTAAATTATGCGTTTACATTACCATATACTGTTGGGCAAGGATTATTGTGTGTTACTGAAGCAAGTATCCATTTAGCAGTTATGATGTACAATCGCTCCAGTTTTATTGTTTGTTCGTTTAATTGGACTTTAAGGTCGAACTCAATTGCATTTCACTTATATGACGACGGATTGCTCCTTGTCTAATTACGGCGGAAAACCTGGAAAAACCACCTCCGCGATTACCCGAGCCACATCGTGCGACTCACTCATTTATCTGATGGTCGACAGACGGACTCGATCCCGTGAACGGTAAATCGAAGTAGTACTAATATAAAGCGCACAAACTACCACTAAGCCAAGGCGGGCCTTGAAGTCGTTAACCTGATTTAGCCATTACTATGTGAGATATGAGACAACAGAGATCATCTACTGTCTTCGCTGGTGTTTTTTTTAGTTTATTTCGATGCAGCATATTTTCATTACATTAAATTACCTACACATACTTCAACTCATTTGAAAACAGCAAACGTTCCGAAAGAAAAAACGAAGCTTTCAATTAAATACGAATTTTTTTTTTCTTTGGGCACAGGAAATTCAACCAAACGTTAGATAACTATGTATGTAAATACTGAAGTGTTGTAAACGCTTCATATACGTATACAAATTTTCCCTTCTCATAACCTTATAACATTGACCAATGTTCACTTAAAAGTAGGGAATCAATTATATTAAGAACTGTCAGACATCACCAGATATATAAAGGTAAAACATTTACTTAATAAACATTGTTCTGACGTAAAACATTTCCATCAGTCGCAGAGCTAATAAAACAGTTTTTCCTGTTTGAACTGTGTTAGTGAGAATGATCAGAAATCGATAGCAATAGTTTTCCAGACAGCTGGTAAATCTCTGTGATAAATAAACCTCTTTTCATCAAAGGAATCGTAGATTAGCGCTTAAAGGAATGTCACATGAACTCCCATCTGTTCTAAGTTTTGTGTCAACTTAAAGTGCTTTAAATTGATCGCTTTTCAACCTTTCGAGAGGTACAGTTGAAGTGTTACAACACACACATCCGCATTCTTAGACTCAAAGTCGAAACTCCAAGTGCTACAGAACGCCTACGAGACAATGCTTACCTTTGTTAAGAAAGGTGCTCGCAGTTTAAGAACCTGGCAAGCGCAGAACTTTCACTTGGTATCATTGTGATCGAATGTTCATGTGCATGTCTGTTATAGATATTCGTTCTATACATATGCTACAATTAAGCAATTATTACATTTAAAGAGCATAGAGAGCATGAAGAGACCTTTCCTGATGATTATATGATTTAAGTTAAAAAAAAAAACAGTTGGATTGTTTGAACATGACATTTAAAGATTGATTGATTGATTGATTGCTTAGTGTTTTGCGCCACATTCAGCGGTATTTCAGCTATGCTGTGGCGTGAACATTTTGTCAATTTTCGATATCAGAGATAATTCCGATCTGAAGCCACCCAGACAGAAAACATCAAAAAGAGAAACAAAACGAACTGAACAGGACATACACAAGTGTTAAAAACATATGTCAATATATTAACAGTTTAAATTCGGATCTAAAAATTGTAAATATTTTGTTTAAAACTATGTTTAGAGCTATTTACAATACAGACCAATATGTTTAAACAGCCCCGGTGACAACTTCGCCAGCAATGTTGTCCCCTTGGCATTTCCCATCCAAAGAAAAACAAATTTAACTGAAACATTAATGCTTAAATATGTCATTGGCCTACTACCATCACTGCGTGTTCTTCGATGAAACAACGAAGAAGGTAAGTTTGTTTACATACTGCCCAGAGGGAAACTCCAGTCATTGAGCTTGCAGAACATGTGAATTTGTTCTGTAAAAACATGCCAGAAAACATAGTTCAATTCGAAACACCAGCCGGCGACTTTATTTCGTGTAACCATGATGTAAATTGGTTTTAATTTAAAAAACAATACATTAATGGTACAAACTGTCCGGTTTCCAAGTGTTGAGCTCTGCTACACAAATTCGAGGGATTTCCCCTGTCACGTTAGGGGGCGCTGTCATATAGAATGTAGATCGTACGTATATGAACCATCTAATATGATAAATATACGATGCCCTGTGTGGTGAAACTCATCGGTATATGATAAATATGTTTTAAAGACGATACAATTGACATCCAATAGCTTAATGTATAATTATGACATAAAACTTAAATGATAACAAATACCAGTCAACAAACACAGCCACGAGCACCATGAGAAGCATGCTATTTTAAAAAATGATGAATTAGATGGATCAATAAGAGAGAATAATGTAAAGGTGCCAATATAGGACAGCTGAAAAAAGAAGAAAAAGAATAAGGCGTGTGGTTTAGATAACATCTGAGGTCCAACATGTACCCTATATATCAAAGATATTCAAATAGTTGTATTGTGGTTTGTTTGTGTGGTTGAAGTTTAATGTGTTAGCCAAGGTTTATTTTACCTATAAGATGACGAATTATCTACTTCACACCATAAATCAATACAATCTGTGTATAGCTCAGTGAGTGTTTCCTATAAACGGGTGCGGAAGCATCTCAAATTTGGTGGCAAAGAACGGTTTAAAAAACGTAGAACATTGATTGCATAATAAAGGCGCATGTAAGGAATTTTCAGGTGATATTTCAGATGAATCGTTTATTTTTTACACTATCTGTTCCCATGATGGAGTTATGATATCACCGTTATTCGCCATGCCTAAGGGTATTTCATTTATACTATGCCAGTGTATTTCAACAATACTTGACATTAGCACAACCATGATGTGAAGCGTTTCCATAATGTTGCAAAGTTAATTTTCCTCCAGTGCTTAGACGAGACAGAATTTCTTCTCTTCAAACAAACTGCCCTTTATAGCCGGAGGGCAGATCACCTGTAGGGTTACGGTCTTGCTGGATCCCTTGGGCTCAAAATGGGCCATTTTGTTACCGCTCAGATTAATAGTTACGCATTCAATCTATAATTACAAACAATTAAATTGGAGCCTATAATTTAGGTTTCCCATGATCGCATTACAGTCGCAAAACTTTAATTGCCTATTTCTGGCACTTCATTTTTGAACAGACAACATTTTCCAACGCGTTTTTCTAAAAAATGATTAATGTAAGAAACTTCTTATATGTACCACTGTAAAGAGTACAACGTGATCTAGTTAACAGTGCCTCATATTTTAGAAGTTCGTCCTTGATTTTTTTAATGTTTTGTGAAAGTTGTATTATACATTTTTCGTAATACTTTCTAATTTAGGAAAAAATCCTCTGTGATCGTTATAAACAAAATTGCAGACAAAAATGAGGCACCATTTACTAGCTCAAGAACTATTCTACTCAGTCAAATGATTTATTTACCCTTATCTTTATTGTGCTTCGAGAAATAAACCATGAAAATTCAGTCTGTTTTTCTGTTGACATTTAGTCATTTGCAACATGTTTAGAAATAGGGATTCGATTTTCATCACATTCTCATAGATGTAATCATGCATATTCAAGCTTTCCAAAAATATATACATATATATATTACAGATCTTTCTGTCTTCTTAATAAGACTCATTACAACAGGTATTCTAAAAATCTTTTCAAGGGGTCCAACAAAACGTTAAGGGTTTAACAGCCAAGTGTAAGTGGAGAGTTAATAAGCTTTGGTCTAAAATTATGAGTATTAAAAACTGTTTTCTATATGAACTATATTTTGTCAATCCATACATCTGTACAAGTGACACCAGTATTTAAGCGTGAAAAACTTCCTAGTTATGCGTATGTTTTCCTAAAACCAAGCCCCACCATATATCATATTAAGTTTGACCAAACTGCTAAATATTATTGTTTAGACAGCGAAAACAAAGCGGATGAATTCCACCAAATGTTGATACCTATGTTCGATTAATAGATACTGTTTTTCTTGGCGAGCTTAGGATCCACTGTTCTGTTAAAACTTAAGCTGGGAATTGTTCAAAGCTGTTGATAATAAAAATTTCGGGAGATGAAGATGAATATGGCGCTATGTTATGATCTTCTATCAATAGGCAATTACGCTCTCAGTAGTTTTACAAGTATTTATTGACTTAACCGTCTTTTTTAAATTTAATAAATCCTCGGGAAATTAAGTCTACCAAAGCAGTGTACAGCAAGAGATACTCAATGACAGATATCTACTAGTTATGCATCCGTATTGAAGATTGATGGCTGTTTAACACCACATTCAGCGGAATGTATATGGTGCACTTATTTGACCTAAGTTTGTATATTACAGAAACATTTCAATCAGTCTGCACCCTTGGCAGTATACATAAGAAAGAGAAGCATTCTTTTATTCTTTTCATTTTATTTTGTTTTTTGTTTTAGTGTATTTTTATTTTACCCGGTTGATTTTTTTTTTTGTATTCTTTGTGCTCTATAGAAGAGAAGCCAAGTCGGCTTATCCAGCTATAAATAAACATATATTGTATTCCAATCTACACGGATGTTTTGTGTTTCGGTGCATTGTCTCGAGTGAGCGTGATTTAGAATTTAAATCCTTACATCAGTTAGGTCTGGACATTTTAACTAACCTTTTCGTCCAAAGCACCCATTACATTTTTTTAGAAAAGAAACCATTTATGTTTTACCCACGGCTAAAACAACCACATAGGGGTTAAAATCTGTGGAATACATTGCAATCAAAATATGGAATAAATTTTAAGAAATTTATTTCAGAATGGAATGGCTGTCAATGCACATGTTCTTTTTGTTATCAGCGTTAAACCAGTTCTACTTTTAACTATGCTCAATTATTGATTTATTGATTTTATTAATTCTTATCTGAATTGTAGGCCGTTTGTTTCTGAAACAACTGAGAAAAATCTTATATGTTCAAATAAAATAATGTCTTTCATCTTTCAGACCCAACTCAAATCTCAAATGAGTTCGTTCTTTATTAATTCTGCCCAAAGACTTTCACCCCAAAATGACACGGAAAAGGACGTCTACCTCGACAAACTGGAAACATTTGTAAAAAATAAGCTACCTCCGGACAATAACTTTTCAATACCACCGGTTACTCCTCAGTTTGCTTTCAATTACCTTCCGTCTTTAGAAATTAAGAAAAGTACAGGTCCTGACAATATTAGCCCCAAATTTCTCAAAATTAGTGCAAACATAATAACTCCGAGCATAACTAAAACTTTGAACATAAGCGTTAGCTCAGGCAAATTTCCTGAAATCTGGAAAAAATCTAAAATATATCCATTACATAAAGGCCGGCCGTGAACAATACAGAAAGCTATAGACCCATTTCGATCTTACCAACTCTTTAAAACTGTTAGAGTGTCATATTCATGACTGGATATACACTTTTGTTATGTCACATGACCTTTTAATTCAATCACAATCAGGGTTTCGGCCAAAGCATTCATATCATACCGCTTTAACTAGACTCACAGAAAACTGGCAGAAAGCAATACATAATGAAGAAATAATAGGGGGTGTAATGATTTATTTTAGAAAGGTATTTGACTTGATAAATCACAAGATACTTTTACAAAAACTGCAGATGTATGGATTTGTATATGAATTACTTTGCTTTATGTATTGAAGATTGTAATATTGATGACACTACAATCCACTATTCCTCCAAATCTATAACTCAAATTGAAAAAAGCTTCAGAATTCTGTATCGCATTGCTCCAACTGGTGTAAGGGGGATAAAATGTTAATAAACCCGGTCAAGACGAAATCTATTATTCTAGGACCTTCTCAAAGGATAAAGAATATAGACAAAAAGTCATTGAATATTTGCATCGAGGACACGTCTTTTGAAACCGTTAAAAATACAAAACTCCTAGGACTTTTCATTGATAAAAATCTAACCTGGGAAGATCATGTAGGTCATGTTTGTAAAACTGTTT
>JARFOD010035201.1:0-10456 GCA_031763545.1 Mopalia muscosa
AGAGGTTGCTTTCTGTTCGCAGAGCTAAAGGATAACGGGAAGCAGATTTGTTTGTGATGTCCTGTTTTTGTGTCCGTCATCATATAAGTGAAATACCCTTAAGTACCACGTTAAAAACCAATCAAACAAAACTTCACTAAAGCCATTTGAAGCTCTTTCCTGACCGTCCACATGTGACAGAGGGAGAACTAGGCGATTAGGACAAAATCACCTCTGTTGAGGTATTCAACTTATTGCCTTACCCTTTCTGGAAGAGGTGTTTGCCAGTCGAGTGTCTGAATTATGTAAAAAAAATGCAATCAGTATTATCTGTTTGGTTGGGGTTTAACGTCGTACTGAAGGGTATTTCATTTATATTAGGATGGATTGTCCACTTCATACAGATCCTTGATGGATTACGGTGAACAACTAACCAACCAACCAACCCGAAGGAATCCTAGTCAAAAACCAATCCCATGATTGTCACATCATGTGATTCACACATATACCCGATGGTCGACAGGCAATCTCAATCCTGTGAACGGTTAATCGAAGTAGGATCAGTAGGCACACACTCTACCACTAAGCTACGGCCACCTGTAAGCATATTAGCCCATTTCTTGTTCAGGTTAGCATTTTTTTGTGTGCTGTACTCCGATACCCCTAGGTCAGAAGCAGCTCACATAAAATACCTGCTAACAGTGCTAAGTTTTAGCAGGTTTGCTTATCAGGTTGTTCACACCCACCTATATTTTAATATGGTATAGACAAAATATCCATGAACCATACAGGTGTAAAAAAAAAGCCATTTTTTATTTATTTCTTGTATATACATATAATAAACTATCGACAATTAGACAAACTCATGATACATTGTAACAATTTATTTCTAATTTGCTTAATGTAGCTGCAAATAACCCCAGATCTCACAAATTTATTTTTTAAAAATATATAAGCTACAAAGTTGACAACTCCTGAAACACTCAAATTTCAAACAGATTCCACAGCTTTTTAAATTATCCATTGACATGAATTGTATTAATCTTAAAATATAAAGTCTTTAGTATATGGTCAAGAACTTAAGCTATACTGGAAGCTTCCTAATACCGTAAACCACCTGTTCTGGAGACTCTGATAAGAAAATCACTGGACGGTTCTCTCAAGATATCCAAAGACTATCACATCCTCCAAACTATACTACATATTAATTACTTCAAATCATTGATACGGTTTTTCACTCTTGTTGTAAGACACCATTTGGCTAATTATTATTCTACCAGAGACATACACACAAAAAAAACCCAGATCAGATAACAGATCTTCTCTTTGTACACTCAGGAATTTTAGAGTGTCTCAAAGTCCAAACTAGAGATATTTTACCAATGAGATTACAGAGCAATTATCAAAAAGGTAAGCCCAAACCATTCACCATATTTAAGAAATAGAAAACACAGGGACTTGTAAATATATCAATGAGAAACAAAATAAACTTTTAAACAAAATATATACCACAAATAACATGCTTAGAATTTGGACATATATAAATGTGGACATAATATTGAGACTTGAGATAAACCAATAAACTATACACAAAAATAGAAAGCTTGCAATAGTTGTATCGAATAGTAACTCAATAGAAAGTTAAACTTACACATAAAACGGTTAAATTCTTTAATTGTTTGGTGTTTAATGTCATTCGGAGTTAGTTCTGTGATTTGTTTTACAGTCATTTTTGTTGTGAGGGTTTTGACCATATTGAAAACAGGTAGGAAATTATCTGTTGAAAACATTAGGAAGCAGCTTCAAAACATAAATACAAAAATGGACCATATAAATAACCCATTGACTTTTAAGCTACAGTAAGTACAGAAGAACAGAAAAAAAGGACTGAATTCATTCTTCACCAGAAAAATATATCTGTTTCTAGTGCTACCTCCTAATTACAAAAATATGTATAATTTTCAGTAAACAGTTTCACATAAGTTTATTTGTCCATGGTTCCAACCTTTTTTTTACTAACCTATTAGTGGTGAAAAGCATACCATACAACATACAGGGTTAAAAAAAAAAACCCTGGAAAATTTAATCTTTTGAAAGCAATAGTTTATGTAAAACAAAATATACATTAATCATAGAAAAAAGGTAATGGTGTATTAATAAAATTGGTCCACCTTTTAATATGTAATTGTAAATTAAATTGAAAACTAGTTCAAGTAAAGAGGATTTGTGTGCACAGATCTCATTTAAACTCTTAATTATCACTTTCACAAAATTTTAATGCAAAAAAAAAAAAAAAAAATGTCACAAACTATTATCTTAATATACTACCATTAGAATTCCCAAAACCAAACAAAATCAAAATATACCATAACCATTCTCAAACTGTTTTAAATCTACAAAATTTACACAAAAACACAGTAAAGTATACTCTTAATTTTTACATGGAGATCACCTTTATATATTCAAAAATTTCTGTCAGAGATTTCAAAATAGAAAAAATTACACTCTTATAAGATATTTTGGCATCTGGAATTTCATTCTCCAAACATTTGGTAATTACTTTCTTTTACATAGATAAACATTTTAAAAATCTTTAGTAATAAATCGATTGTCCCAGTTAGCAGGTACAGGGGTCTTATCTTCTACTCGGTAATTATTTATTGTTTATTCAAGCCTCTTTATCTTTTCAACTGTACAAAAGACACTCAGCCTTATCAGATAAAAGGTTATCGTTTTGTGACCAACAAAAGAAATTACATAAATCTATATAACATTTTCAAAAAAAAAAATTTAAGAGCACTTACATGTACCAAACGGTTTAATGTCCAAAAAATACACACAAATTGAAATGTTTGTTAAAAATATTTATGAATTTGGTGTTTAATCCATGAAAATGTATCACCACACCACATACACAAAAAAACACATACTATATAACATATATCACTAGCCAGCTTAATCATTTAACTGGCTCCAATTTAAAAAAAAATATATATATGGGAAGCGCAAAAGCTTTTATAGCAAATTTATTTGGAAGAAACTGGAACAAGTCATTGTCCAATTCTACAAATAGGTCAGTTCTGCAACATGTAAACTAAAAAAAAAAAAAAAAGCAGAAGTATAGGTAAATTTTAGTCTTTTCTTTCTAACTCATACCTGAAACTTTGAAAAAGTATTTCTACAGTTTCATTGTTTTGGATTTTCTATGACTGGTGAAGCTGTTTATACTGAAAATCTTAGAGATTCCGAATATGTCTAATTTGCAACACAAGAGAGCTTATTCTCCTATAAATCCGATACAAAAAAAAAAAACAAAAAAAAAAAAACAAAACCCCAAACAATGCCTTAAAATATAATGTAACCTTCATTATCTACCCCATTTAGCAAATCTTGTATACTATCCATTATTTACAAATGGTTTTGCGTAACCACTAGGAATTTGTTTAACCACTTTACACTAAGCATATATTTTTAGGCTGTGCAAGAGAAAAAAAACTATGCAAAGGAGAGAAAATGCTAATTAGCAGTGCTAAGAGAAAATACCATACAAAACAATGTGTATACAGATTCGTAAGTTATCGTTTAAGAGTACCCATAAAAGTCAAGCTCACCCCTGGAAAAAATGTTAAATTTCTCGCGACCACTTATTTTCAGGTTCTCACCAGATTCTACATGGCGAATACGGTTCGAAAAAAATGTTAAACATCATGTACTTCAACTTTTTTTGGTTTGACATCAATATTGGAGTGGGTTTTATAAAAAATTATAAATTTTTTTTGGGGTCAAATTCTCGCCAGACGTAGGATTTCACGAGGCCGTGGGTCACATAGTCGCATGATTTTCCAGGGGTGGTCAAGCTCCAGGGTTTTGATAAAAGTAAAAAATTAGTTATTGTTTTATCTCATGTAAAATTCCTTTCGTCTCATTGGCTGAAATTTCATGAAGTGGCATTAAATACATAAACTGGACACGTTTTTTTTTCTCTTCAATACCGTGCAACACCAGTAATGTTGCGAGCAGGAGCGTAAAACAGAGGATGTCTTTCTGTTCCCTTTAAAGTTTTTTCTCTTAGTAAACATGAAAGCGATCTCAATTCTAGCTGAAGCATTCTTCAATAAAAGCGGCCGAATGATTTCAAACAGGGTCAGAATTTACATGTAACTATCTCACTAATGTTTAGGACAAGTACTATTGGTGTAACAAAAAAAGTACTGCTTGTCAGCTTGAGAACATCAAATATCTCCATTCTCAAACATGCATTATTTGAATAAAGTGATACACAAGTTACATCTATCCTAGTATTTGTTGCGCATTGTAAGATTTAACATTTTCCGAGCACAAAGAAAAGTATTATCATCTTTTGCCGACTTATTGGCCATTAACAAATATTACACTGTTACAAACTGGTCAAAACTTGCTTCACAAATAAGGAGTTACATTTTTTAAATAAAGAGAGGAAATCTCCAATGAGATTGCAAAAACATCCTTTCACTTCATGGACAACTGAGATTATTTAGGACTGCCAAATAGTGCCAATATAATAAAAACTGATTTTTTTTTTTAGGTAATCACACATTTCACCTTAATTAGTTTTAAATTAATTAAAAAACATTCATATCAACAAAGATCATGGAGTATCCAGGGTTCCCCTTAACAAGCAACACTGAGACTGTTACAAAGGAGACGGCCATGCTAAAGGGAAACAGATCAAACAACAAACAAAGCAATCTTTGTTGGAGCTGATGTGGGATTTGGACTGATGGCCATTTAATTCATCATCTGGGACAATCACCTTATTTAACAAGCTAAAGAATATACATCAGTCAAAAATGATTAAAAAAATCATCTCAGATTGAACTTTTCAGTGTATTGATCACACCATTCTGATGTTTGTTGGATTCATTTTTTGTTGATCAACAAATATACTGTAGTATTCATCACAAAAAAAAAAAAATTAATCACAAACTTAACATTTCAGTGTATTGATCACACTATAGTGATGCGGGTTGAATTAATGTCTTGCTGATCAATACGTATACTGTAGTATATAAGATGTATTGATTAATGACTTTGCTGGTTTATGATGTCAAGGTTATTCTATTTCAATTTGTGACATCTGTTTAAGAGTCAATAGCCACAGGAATGTAACTAAAAAGTTTTTTTGTTCTGTTGAAAAATTCATGTTTTTCCAGTGCTAATACAAGATAGCTGGACAACTCTTCCGCAGATCAGACCTTAATATCCAAATGGGTCAGAATACAAAGCGATGATTGATTGGCGTTTTACACAGTGCTTATGGTTATTTCACTAATATGACGGTGGTGAATTCCAACAATAATTGACCATAGCACAACCAAGGTGTAAAGCATTTCCATGATGTTGGAAAGTTAATCTTCCTCCAGTGCTAAGTAAAGACAGCATTGCTACTCTTTAAACAAATAACCCTTAATTAGAAGGCTACAAGTGATGATGAATTCTTTATACATTTTGTCACAATGCTTCTGTTTTTATATTGCTTTTCTAAACAGGGACAATTTAATGACATCCTCAATGTCTTAAAAGAAAGATATTTATAAAGTGTGCTTACTTGTACTTAAACGTTGGATGTTTCAAACATTTTTTTTTAGGAGATTTCGACAAAACATCTTTTAGAATACACTGTACTTTGGTTCATTCTTTTTATAACAGCATTTGTAGACTAATAAACCAGCGACAAAACAGCAGCTGGCAAAAATAATACCGCCAAGAAAAGAGATCCCATCAAAAGATCTTCCTGGAGGGGCTGTTGTGGGGGCAGGGGTTGTTTCACCAGACATGCCTGGTGTTGGAGTTGTTTCGTCATCACCTGTTGTGCGGTTGGTTGTCCTTTCAGATGGAGAATCAGTTGTATTGGATGTTGTTCCGTTTTGGGTTGTCACTGGAGATGGAGAAACAGTTGTATTGGATGTTGTTTTGTTTTGGGTTGTCACTGGAGAAACAGTTGTATTGGATGCTGTTTCGTTTGGGGTTGTCGCTGGAGAAACAGTTGTATTGGATGCTGTTTCGTTTGGGGTTGTCGCTGGAGCAACAGTTGTACTGGGATTTGTTCCGTTTTGGCTTGTTGGTGGAGGTGGAGAAACAGTTGTACTGGAATTTGTTACATTTTGGTCTGTCGGTGGAGAAACTGTTGTACTGGCATTTGCTCCGCTTTTGGTTGTCGCTGGAGGTGAAGAAACAGTTGAATTGGATGCTGTGGGTGGAGTATCAATTGGACCAGCTGCTGTTGATCCATTAACTGGTGCTGCTACGGTTGTACTTGGAGCAGTTGATGCTGTGGAATTGAAAAAAAAAAAAAATTAAAAACTAGAAATGTGTGAATGAACCAAGAACGCCACCAATTGCTGTTTATGCATGTAGACTATTACTGACCATTTTTAATAACCATTCAAGATGCTACCATGCACACATTTTTCAAGCTGTCTGACATAAACACATATTACCAAGAAAAAAAAAAAGTTGAGGCTGTGGCAAATAGTTTATATAAATGTTGCTAGAAAAAGATCATTTGAGTTTTGTTTGATTGGTGTTTAACGTCGTACTCAATGGTATTTCACTTATATGTTGACAGACAAAAATACAGAACATCACAAACAAATCTGCTTCTTGTACACTTTAGCTCTGCCAACACCAGGGCAACAGAAAGCAACCTCTTTTCTCGCCTATTACGATCGCCCGAGGAAGCCAAGGGAGTATTCTGCAGGACCATGGCCCACCCGCTCCCTCACGGGGCAGATCATTTGAGAGCCACTGTAGTACTCAGTGCTGTTCACTGATCTGTTTAGCAATTAGAACAAAAAATTGTCAAAATTTCTCTTGCCAAATACCTTTTGTGAGAATTTTGGTGAGGCTAGATAAACGGACTGAAAATTATGGGGGTAAAAGTAATAACAGCTCCATCAAAACATCCCTTAGAATATAGAAGCTTCTTTTAAAATAATTTAATACATGTATGTAGTTGCATGGCATAGGCTAAAACTGTTCACATGTCTGAACCATGTAGTATATTTTCGCAAAGTTGTATATCCTTTATGAATGAAACTGGTAGTAGGTTATTTCCCTTTTCTATTTACATCCCTATGGCAGTGCTGACCTTTGGTTGAGCGTTTTTGAGAACTGGACATTCATGACTATTGTTCCATATTTATTATCTCACTACATGAATTTATGTATGTATTAAGAGTGGCACAAAATCCAATGAATATTTATGGCCATAAATATTGTAATTTTAGATTGGAGCACTTAACTTTTTTTTACTTTCAAATCAAAATTTAATTAAACTGGCAATAAATAGCTGTTGAGAAAGTTAAAATATAAACTAAATAAACTAACTTAAAAAATTTCTTTCAATTGAACTTATGACCATTGGTTACTGGCAAAGGCATGAAGACCGACATATTGATTGTCAGCCCTCGCCACGGGAATTCATGGACTCCTCTTCAGCTCTGACAGTCTCGGCTAGACGCAACAAAAGAGAAAGAAAGACTCTCAGCTTTGCAGACTTATCTAACTGTTTACCTTGACATTTCTGTAAAGTCAGGAAAAAATATCTGGTTGTCACTTCTACTTTTAATTACATAATCAAATGACAACGCTTTAAAAAATTCATTTTGATTGAAAAATTATTTTGCTCACAAACTGTCTCTCTGTAGATTTCTTTGTATTTGTATTTACTGTGTGTAGATATTATAGATATAGTATTATTCAGGTCAATCCAAGGGAATAGCGGAGATCGTAAGGTTAGTAGACACTTTTTTACTTTTGAAGAAACAACTGAAATGTGAATGATGGCACACATATTTAATTCCACAAGATTGTTTGTTTGATTTGGGTTTATGTTCTACTTAAGGTAATTTCAGTTATATGATATAGATTGTCCACTTCACACTTTTCCATGCCTAATTACGGTAGAAAACCAGGAAGAAACCTCGTACAAACCACCCCTGCTATTGCGGGAGACATAATGCATGACTGTCTCATACACATGATGGTTGACAACTTGACAGGCTGACTTGATCCTGTAAACAGTGCATCAAAGCAGGATAAGTAAGCAAACACACTACCACTAAGCCACAAAGTGTCAAACCGCAAATAATTAGAAGTTGCGCACATACACCTATATGTTTATAGTGAGAATCATTATATTTATACTAGAGTCTATTGACTTTCTCAATTACATGAAAAATGATTTAATTTTTTATGCGTGTTATCTTTCCATATTGTTTCTCTTTTTTGTGTTACATCATAGCACAGAATTTTAACTTTGTGTATTTTGATGGCCTATTGGTGCATTTGACACAAATTATGAGTACAAAATACTCTAGACTACACCCAGTAGACAGGTATTTGAGGTATGTAGTAACTGTCAATTCTTATCGCTTCACTGTTGTTGTATCTGACATTTATAACCATATTCTTTGAGATGATTGGCTGGCTGTTGTAATGCATTGTACAAGTGAAGCAGTACATAAATGGAAAATACATATGACATGGATATTACCAGAAATAACACACATGGTACAAATATACAGGTGTTTCCCTTTTTTTACTCGAATCAAAATAATATTTATGAAGTGTTTTCTTCCAAAAGAATCCAAAAATGAACCCTGCAACAGCTGTGTTTATGCAGTAATAATTGGCATGTTTTATTCATTGGAATGAACTCCTAGCTACATGTTGATTTAGGTACACAAGGCTTTTAGTGTTATGTTCGATTGTAGTACAGTTACTGTGGAAAAACAAACAAAATATAAGTTTCCCTGCTTTTTACAAGAGTTTAAAGAAATATAAACTAGCATAATGAACTTATATTTTTACTAGTTTAGCACCGGGTATTGCCACTGATCAATGACAGAAGATCCTTTGGTCCAGTGTCTCATACATTGTATAGGCGTTCTGATGCATATCTATAGGCTGCTACTTTGGATCACTGATTCCAATCAGCAGAATAAAGAATTAAAAAAACATTACCGAGAATCGAACCAAATTGAGAAAAGGTTGAAATGTGACAGCCATACCTGTCGCGTACACTATAAATAAGGTATTTCACTTATAGGATGACTGATTGTTCACTTAGCGAGATGAACCCACCCATGTAATAATTTAAGTCTTCTTGGTCGGCTACATTATGTACATCGTAAACAATCGGGGGACTTAAAACAGGTACCCGTGAACGGTTACAAACTTGAATACCGGGTAGCGAATAGTAAAATCGCTAACCGATTAACCCAAATTTGACACGACCCCTTAAATATGCCAGTCATATGGAAAGTGCTGGGTAAATTTCTTGCAGAGAAATCTGCCCCTGTGTTTTACTGCTGTCATTTTAAATAAAAATCATGAAATAAATTTTAAATGGGTTCACTTTAAAGCTGTAAAATGTTTTTCTGTCTATCGCTTGGTCTTTTTCTTTCAGAAACAAAGTCACAAACATATAGATGTATGTCTTGCACCATGCTGTCCTGCTTTGTCGGCCTTTCTCCGCTATGGCTGAAATAACTGCTAGTATTACAACATCTTTCTTTTAAACAGGTGATATGCTTTTTTTATTATTTATGGAAAATTGGTCTGAATTATTGTTTACAGCCAAATTACTATTATCTACTAGGAAAAATGTTTTTGTTCAACCTTCTACAGCTGACTGGGTGAGACACTTGGGGCAGTCCGAGAGAATGAAACTCTGGGGTGAATGGGCCATCAGTCAGGTGGAGAGTTCACAGACACCTTTACCGTGTATTCTATATGGTCAAATCTGAATTGAGACTTTGTCTAGACACGATAGCAAATACAACTGTCAAATCAAACACATTGAAAACATAGTAATGAATAAGCCTCAAGGATCCTGCATATATGTTGTAATAATAAAAGTTCTGCCTCTCGAAAAATGTATTACCAGCATTACATTGTTACAGTTTTTTTAAAAAAGGGTTGTATGTTCATAATCATCCAGGAATAAACGCAAAAACTTGGTTTACTGCATATTTAAAAATCATATCATATCTTTTGCAGAAATTGTAACTTTATTTTTCAAATAATGCAAAATAAAAAAAGTACATCAGTAGGATAATAGCAAAAACATTACGTTATTGAGGTCAGCTGTGAAATTTGAAGACGATTACCAGCAGCTGAAGTCACGCGATTCTCAATTTAAAGACCTATACATGTATGAGACTACAGACTTTGTTGGAATTGAAATGGCAAGAAAAAACAAATAAATTGATCAAAATACATATGTTAAATTACATGATCAAAGTACAGCCAGGACTAACAGCAGATATTTTTTGCTGAATAAAAGTGTTTTGTAATACCCTATAACTTCTATAAGTTGGGACACTCTAATATTGGGACAGTCCATAGAAATAACATGTAAGACCCGGCACTGTGGTTAAAGCCTATTTCTCTGTCCCAACTGCTAGAAGTAATAGGTTATTTATTTATATAC
>JARFOD010035212.1:0-10456 GCA_031763545.1 Mopalia muscosa
CCGGTGTGTATAGGAACCATGTCCCCACAATAGCTGTGTGTACAGGAACCGTGTCCCCACAACTAGCGGTGTGTACCGGAACCGTTTCCCCACAACTAGCTGTGTGTACAGGAACCGTGTCCCCATAAGTAGCTGTGTGTACAGGAACCGTGTCCACACAACTAACGGTGTTTATAGGAACCGTGTCCCCACAACACGCAGTGTTTATAGGAACCGTGTCCCCACAACTAGCTGTGTGTACAGGAACCGTGTACCCACAACTAACGGTGTGTATAGGAACCGTGTCCCACAACTAGCTGTGTGTACAGGAACCGTGTCCCCTCAACTATCGGTGTGTATAGGAACCGTGTCCCCACAACAAGCTGTGTGTACATGAACCGTGTCCCCACAACTGGCGGTGTGTATAGGAACGGTGTCCCCACAACTAGCTTTGTTCAGGAACCGTGGCCTCACAACTAGCGGTGTGTATAGGAACCATGTCCCCACAACTTGCGGTGTATACCGGAACCGTGTCCCCACAACTAGCGGTGTATACAGGAACCGTGTCCCTACAACAACCGGTGTGTACAGGAACCGTGTCCCCAAAACTAGCTGTGTGTGCAGGAACCGTGTCCCCACAACTAGCTGTGTTTACAGGAACCGTGTCCCCACAACTAGCTGTGTGAACAGGAACCGTGTCCCCTCAACTATCGGTGTGTATAGGAACCGTGTCCCCACAACTAGCTGTGTGTACAGGAACCGTGCCCCCACAACTGGCGGTGTGTATAGGAACTGTGTACCCACAACTAGCTGTGTGTACAAGAACAGTGTCCCCACAACTAGCTTTGTGTACAGGAACGGTGTCCACACAACTAGCTGTGTTCAGGAACCGTGGCCTCACAACTAGCGGTGTGTATAGGAACCGTGTCCCCACAACTAGCGGTGTATACCGGAACCGTGTCCTTACAACTAGCGGTGTATACAGGAACCGTGTCCCCACAACAATCGGTGTGTACAGGAACCGTGTCCCCACAACTAGCTGTGTGTACAGGAACCGTGTCCCCACAACAAGCTGTGTGTACAGGAACCGTGTCCCCACAACAAGCTGTGTTTACAGGAACCGTGTCCCCACATCTAGCCGTGTGTATAGGAACCGTGTCCCCACAACTAGCTGTGTGTACAGGAACCGTGTCCCCTCAGCTATCGGTGTGTATAGGAACCGTGTCCCCACAAGTAGCTGTGTGTACAAGAACAGTGTCCCCACAACTAGCCTTGTGTACAGGAACCGTGTCCCCACAACTAGCTGTGTTCAGAACCGTGTCCCCACAACTAGCGGTGTGTATAGGAACCGTGTTCCCACAACTAGCTGTGTGTACAAGAACAGTGTCCCCACAACTAGTCGTGTTTACAGGACCCGTGTCCCCACAACTAGCTGTGTGTACAGGAACCGTGTCCCCACAACTAACTGAAAAAACTGGCTGAATTGTCGACACCCTCGACACGGTCTCGCACCATGTTTCGTCTACTCTGTGTGAACTTCAATTTATTCCTAATCAGATATCACAATTAAAAAGATTACACCAGGAAATCTGCGCCACAAAAGTGAGCGCTCTAAATTGTCTGTCTACACATCCTTTACCTGCCCACGAACTAGAGTCATGTATTAATGACTGTATACTTTAAAGCTGAAACCCCCGTCGAAACCCTCTGTTTGGTAAAAAAAATTGTTGGTCACAAATCGACACACACAAAAACCTATTATGTGAAAAAGTTCAGTGTGGTTAAAGGTCATTTATAAAGTTGAACAGTGACACTCTCCCTCAAATAAGTTTAATATCCTCCTTTGGGTTTGTCCACCAAGTAAAATAAAAAAAACTCCCCCTTTAGACAGCTACCTGTACGCCAGTTTAACCGTTATGTAGGTTTTTAGGATTTAATTTCTCTCCCCAAAATAATGTTTAGGTTTGCATTAGGTAGCTGCAACATTGTATTCCAGCTACACATGAGTAACATTGCACAGTAACCAAAATAACAATGTTACTGCAACAAATATCTACACTGAAAATTGTTTGTTAGTTTGTACCAGTTGATACAATGCCATCATTTTAGCCAGGAAAGGGTTTTAGTTTAACGTTGTAACAACACAACTCGACTTAGTTGTGAATTGGTAGCCTTTTGTACAATGTAATAAGAATGTTGTGAAAACATTACATTATGCAACAACAATATTACAACGTAGCTATTACTTTTCTGTTTCGTTTCCGTGTGGTTGTATTCTAAGGTTGTGGTAACATAACAGGTAGTACACAAAATTCCGTTGCAACAACGTAACACCGTACTAGCCCGACAAAATCAAAACGTTGGCACTGGTTTGATGGATCATAGTCAACGTTGATAGATGAATCTAGATAGGACATCCTTTTTTTTCTGGTGAATATGTGGATAAGCTTGTGAACTGCAGTCAGCATCGGATGACTATGCGATACCATTTGGACGATTTTTGTCATTTTAGTGATTATGTAAACTATCACGTAAAATAAAGAAAACACAGATTAATGGTTGTGGATCAGAAATCTTGTTGGAAATTATACTAGACAAAAATTTCGAACAGTCAGGATTTTAATTTAATCATCAGGTACGCCTACTGGAAAATATACGTCTCTTGTACTGTCAGTCAGGGATCTCACGATCATCAGACAAAGCGTTTTTTATACACAGTTGCAGAATGAAATATATATACATTTTACTGGCATTCGATGTGGCCACCTCGGCTCGCATCAACAACAATGAGTGTTTAGTTAACATGTAAATATATCTTAGCATCAATAAATCATAATTTGCTTTAATTAAGGTCTTTATAAAGTTTACCAAACCGCGTAATAAATACATTGAACAGAATGCTGAGTTAATGAAAGTGAACATGGAATTATCATTTGGTTTAAGGGTGCTTGTAAAATCGCTCAAGAACATAAACTGTAATTTCCCATCGTTAGTATAAATCTTTATAATTATGTCACATACATATTTCAAGCCTATATTTATTTGTGTCTGTCTCATGGACTCGTACATTTAGTGAAAATTTTCCAAAAATAAATTAGCGTGCATCATGTTGGTTTGTACCCCTCTTTCTGTTAACATATCTTATGTATGTTACAGGTACTGGAAATGTCTGTGGAGATTCCACGTGTAGTTATGGAGCTAATTGTAAAAATATGAATCGGCCTTGTGGCTGTTCCCCTGGATTCGGTGAGCCAACCAAGATTACAATGAGCTGTATTGTTTAAGTATGTGTGAACGTAAAATATATACATTAATATTTTATTGATAATTAGAATAATATTCAAGATATTAGATTGATTCTATTAGTTCAGCATAGTTTTCAATGCTTCACATAGTCGTTTGAAGCTATGATGTCATTTCCGGTATAATCCGATTATATCTGCAGTGCAATACATACATGTAATTTTTGTTTTAATGTTCCGAAAAGAAGGTTGCTCCCCTATACTGTATTGTGACATTGGGATCTGTTAATAATCCTGTACAAAGCATCAGACAATGTAGAGTATACGACAGGGCTCAATTAGATTAGATAAGTTAAGATTGAACAAAGGTGGGGCAAGAACATTTTCCACAATAAAAATATATGTTAATAGTAAACAATATCTGTGCGATAACAATATAACCGGATTGACATTGACAAGCAATCGCTACACCCAACAGGATGGACATTATCTAGATGTAGACTCCAGAACCGTTCTCATTTCATGGGACTTGTTTAATTGTGCAGTAAAAATCATAATGGACCAGCTTGTGATTTCCAGAGTTAAGAGAGCAGCTCTAGTCATACATACAAAGCGATTCGTTTTATTTGGTACATGATTTCGTCAGATTTGCATACGACTCCACAATAAAGGAGGTAATACATTCGGAGATAAATAAAACTTTACATATTTCAAAAATCAACCTCTGTAATAAGTTTCGAGACAATCTTTTAATAATTTATTAGCGATTTCACATTTGCAAACCTAATTCACTATATGAATAAAATTGCTAAGTTAATTTTTGTTACAAATGAACCGAATCCTCTTTATAACAAAAATAACATAAATCACGACGTTCTGCTACCAAAATCTTGTACAGAAAGTTTTTTAAAAAGTCGTCCAGAATGTTTAAAATGATAGGTTATTGAATGGGGAAGAGAATATAGAATCAGTACGATCTCCCATGTTTTTCACCGAGGGCTTGAACATACCAGGCCACTATATGACTCATATATTGAGTTCGATGAAAAAAAGTTATTATTCAAAACGATAATTATACAGGAATAATTTAATAACACAAATTTTAAATACCAGGTTCGTCAACAAATTTTTTTTGTTGTTGACAGTTTTATCAAGTCATGCGGTTCTACATCAAACTCAAACGTCTGTATCAAATGCTGATCTCCTTTTATTTTATATAGAATTAATATTTAAATCGATAATCATAAAACTGTGGTACAAAATATACTAGGACTTTAATTTCATACACATTTAGGAATGGGTCAACATATATCAAACAAAATCGTAAACAAGTATGCGGACACACTCTTATAAGCATAACACAACGTTGAACGGCCTCAGCCCAATTATCAAGCATTAAAAGATATTTTATCACAAAATCGTTGTAGCATGATCTTAAGCGATTCTCTACAAATCGCTTTTATCAAGACAAACCATAGTTCGTATTTAAAAAACTGCTCTATACTCGTTGTTTGTCCACTTCAATATCCTGTTTTTCAACAAAAAAGCCTTTTGGACTCTTGGATATGGTTTTTCTCAAACAGTGAAATGTATTCCATATATCTGCTCAACCAAGTTCAGTTTCGTATAGGCAGATCCAGACACACAAAAACACAATATGTGTAAACGTTCAGTACATTTATAAAGTTGACACTTATAACCTTCTAAGGTCTTTTTCACCAAGTAAAATCAATAATCGGTATAACCTCACGATTTAGACAAGTATGTCAGATCTTTCTGGTCTACTTCATCTTTCCAATGTAAGGTTTTGGCTTGTATTTAATATAATACAATGCTTACTTCCTAGTGTGATTGTCATCTGCCTATGTCGTGTAGTGTTTGCTTTGTAATATTACAGGTTGAACACCGGTTCTTGTATATACCAGCAGACCTCCAGTACCTATGGGAAGTGATGGATACGTGGGACCACTGTTCATAATGGACTGTTTATTTCTGTTGAACATATATGGATATTTAATACGATTTACGTGGTCGAATGCGTTTTTGAAATAATATTGGACACACTATGGGACACGGATAGTACAGGGAGTTACGTTTTACTCACAGTTGATTTTAGAAACACTTTTGAACGAATCATAAATCGAATACACTCAGTACTTTCTGAAGCTCTCTTCGTGTATCTCCTCACTTGTATCGACACCTTCTGCAAATACGCTTGTGTCGCTCCGAAAAGGGGGTTCAGCTGATCGACGCCTTTCAGACTATCTTTGTCACGTTGCATTTACAAACGGACGAAGGGACGGAATTTCTCAATAAAGGTTTTCAACAGATTTTACACAACGTCACGGTTTTGTATTTCCACACCTGGAACGAAACGAGCGGTTTAATCGGACGTTAAAAGGAAGGAGTGTACAAGTATTTTTACATGGCTTATCACCGCAGCATTGGACGAGCATTGACCCAGGTCTCAGTCGATCAGCAAGACGTTTTCCGCCAGCGTTAGTATGGACCGAGCCCTACACCAGTGAAGCGAGCTCGGTTTCTTGAACGGCGCGGTGTTAGCCGGTAAGTTTTACGAGGCTGAATTCCAACACGTCACTACCACACCCGATGATTACTATCAGGTGGAAAAGATACTGCAGACGGAAAAACGCCGTGGTAAAACCTTCCATTGGGTCAAGTGGATGGGCTGGCCTGTGAGTTTCACTGAATTCGTGGATTCCTGCAGCCGCTTTGAGACCTATTTAACCTCCCCTCCGGTGCACCGGGGTTTGTCGATGGACAATCCTCGATGGAAAGACCTCTTGATAGCAACAAAGTATGGACGACAACCCCGGTGAATTAACCCTTTCACTGCTGGACTGTGCAATATGCATATATCTATTGCTGGGATTAAACACTTATTAATAGTCATTGGGGTGAGAAAATTTGAGGTTAAAATGCACCATGAATTATTAGAAATAGAGCATCCATGTTTTATACATAAGTCTCCATCAGCGTACATCAGCACATAATGGAAGTTTGTTTATGGTGCCAATTGGCGTACATCATCAGCGAAAGGCCTAATAGCAAAACCCTTACGCTACAGCTGCGGCCGCTTGCACTGTAGCCGGGCTTGACGCAGCTTAATATCCCTACAACTGGACACACCGAAACGATCTCGAGCGTATCTATTACACTTCCAAAGACCACAGTCGATCTCAACCTTTACTGGACAACGCCGTGGACGAAAGAATCAGGTATACTCACCTTACACAACCACGACCAGGATCGTCAGCCCGGACCCCCACATCACCATCGAAAGCACCGATATCCCCACCACTCAGAACACTGTTATTCAACACTGACACCACCGCCAAGAGAAGCACGCCATCGACGTGGTCCAGTCAAGCCCGATTGCCCAAACCTCACTGACACCCCTTTCCATGGATACGCGTTTTTAAACACCTTTTCACAGCCCTCATTGCTGGTGCAACGAAGAGTGGCAAGGCGTTCTTTACATGACCTCTGATCCAAAACGCGGCCTGGCTGATTTATTCGGCCCCGGACAGGATCGTGTGGTGTTACGGGGAATGGCAGCCGTTCTCCCAGGGTAGTATTTCACGAAGATTTGCCTGATCGAACGCTGTTTAGACGGCCGTGGTCGCCGACGATCTCATGGCCGAGGCCGAGCGTGTGACGGCGCTCTTTACCAAGGGAAGTCAAGGAGTCAAAGCCCAGATCCACGACCATCTCGGTCAACCTGTGACATCACAACAAGTGGCTCACATGTTTCCGCTCCGGAATGGGGATTCCCCAGCTGGGTTTCCCGCCACAGCGTACAGGGCACTGCTCTCCCTATACCATAGGCTACTTCTAAATAACATACAAAGCTGACGTATCCTGGTCCTACCGCTCTTACTGATCATGGATTAAAGAACCAAACACAGTAATTGACTTGTATACAATACAATCGCCAACATCCCTACAAAAGCAGACGACACATGGGCCATGCACTCCGGTGACCCCTCACGACGCGCTGCTCTCAGTTGCACTTTACAACAAAATAACATTGAGCCCTTACTTAACTTGTACTAAGGATCCATTGTCCTCTCCTTGATACACATTAACATAGCCTGCAACATTATCATGTACTAAATAATTACTACATTAATAGTAGAGAGGAGGCAGCATGTCTCCTCTCTACTTTTTGTGGAATAAACATTATTACATGTTAACGCACAAAGCTTCCTTATTATGTACTAATAAATGCGACTTGAATTGCTCACAGTATACTACTCATATTTACGAATGGGGAGATTGATTGGGAATTTATCCATTTATGGCCCTAAGGATACCCAGCTTGTTTGCTTTCAATATAGAATAACCCACAAATATTTATAACTAACTCTTTCCTTTATAAGCTTGGAATTCGAAAAGGCTTTATGTGTACAATCTGTAAAAGTAAAAAGAAACAATACGACATTTACTATCAAATTGTACAATAGTTAATAAGTTCTGGAAAGTCGGCAAGTTGGATAAGGTCTGATGTAGGTATAGATATATCTCTTACTGAAGGGGTCATATTGTTTGGATCAAAATACTGTGAAGACTAAGACATGAAACACGATAATGTTGATTGAAAAATGATTTATTTACAACAACAAACAGTATGGTGGGAAAATTCAAACATTATCCAATTTTAAGATATTCTTAGCCCAATAGTACAATGTAGAAATAGCGGCTTATTGCTCTAATGCAGAGAGTGAAGTTTTTAAAAAAAGATGGTCAGTATGTAAAAAACTTATTGAATGACAAAACGTATGTTGTCATTCAACCAAATAAATGAACCCCTTGGACATTATTGTTTGTTTTTTTTTATATCAATGAAATATCATTTCTCTTTAACAATAAATTTTTTTTTTTTAAAGTTATGAAAGAGGAATGAAATGTGCTTGAAGGGGAACAAATATGCACCGAACTCGACATGAATGTGATCCCTTTCCGGTGAGGAACACAGTGTAAAATTTCAGAAAAATTCCCTCAGTATATTCAATTATAACAGCCTTTACATGGCTGATGTCGATGCCAAGGATATATGACATAAGCTCACCTTACATTTACCTTTTACAGGTGAGCTAAAACAAATGAAAAGCCTAAAAAACTGTTTCAATTTTGACAAAAAGCTTTTATTGTTAAACAAGCTGAATATCTAGCAGGTCCACCACTAGAGAGTTTTTTTAAAAATATATGCTCATAATCCCAGTGAAATCCCTTTTTCCTCCTTTTGTTTAATGCCATTTTTTTCTTTAAAGAACCAAAGAGTAAAAATTCTGGTGTTTATCATCATTTTGGTGCGATATGCAATATCGGACATATTTGTTGTGAACCCTGTAGTGAAATACAATCACATCTTTGTTATTACCAGAAAAAGCAAAGTTTGAAGTTAATACCTGAATTTGTTTGATAGGCATTTCGATTTGAGGAATTAAATGAAAATCAAACCCATTGATTTCTTAGCTGTCATCATATCCTGACATATATGGACTGAATCCAAGATGGCCTCACGAGATCACCATGCCAATGTTTTAATTGTAATGACCCCCTACAAACAGCCGTGATCAGTTGGAGGGGGAAGTCATTAATCTGGTCACAATAGTACAAGTCTAAGTAGGTCAGGTTCGGAGCAAACACTGTGGATCTAAATGGCAGCTTAAGTTGAGAAGCATCCTGTTTAAAAATGAAAAATACATATTATACTACTAATTTACAAAGCCTGAAGCCGTTACGCTAGGGGCATTTTGTTTAAGGAGCACCACTTTGCACCGTAGGGAGATTAATGTTTCAAAGTTATAAAAAAAAACACTTAACATGTAAGGGTTATGCCAGTGCCTCTTATTGTTGAATACACTGCTCTCATATAAAGTGAAATACTCTTAAGCGGAAGAGTAAAAAATAAGGTGTTTATCAATATTTTGGTGCAATTTACAATGTCAGCCATATTTTTTGTGAAACCTAAAAAAAAATACAACAACATATATGTTATTAACAGAAACAGCAAAGTTTGAACTTTATATTTGAATAGAGGTTAATCTGGCAGTTCTTTAAGTGGCATTTAGAAGTTGAATAGTTAATAACAAGTAGGAATTCCTTATGGATAAACAACTTCTTGGTTTTATTGGTCACAACGTTTCTACCTCATTTCAGAGATCGTTTTCAAGTGTACATGATTTAATAAACATGGGCATATTTATATGACATTTGAGTAAAGTTTAAATTCCCACCCCGTGCCAACTGATAAGTTAGGATGTAGTCGACCTCTTTACCAGCATACCACGAGAAGAAGCCCTAAGCACCATTCATCAGCGATTTCTAAGCAACCCCAACATCAACAAGACCAACCGCAATTTGGACAGCATCATAACTCTCCTAAACATCTGCATCAACTCAACTTACTTCACATGGGGAGATTCCCTATACGAACAAACTCAAGGATTACCCATGGGTTCAGCCCTATCTCCAATGATTTCTGAGATTTACATGACCAACCTAGAAGTATCTGCACGACTTAACTCCCCCATCAAACCACTAACATTGTATAGATAGTCTGTATTCCTTAAACCCAAAGATGACCCGGTGAACCTTTTATCCCACCTTAACAGTCACCATGATAGAATTAACTTCACGATGGAAAAAGAGCAAAACAACCAGCTCCCATTTCTAGATGTTCTGATAACCAAATCCAACCAAAAACTCCATACCAGTGTCTACAGAAAACCAACTCACTTCGACCTTTGAAGCAACAGTGGATAAAGCAATCAGGAAATGTCTAAAAACGAACTCGTCACCACCCAAACAAGCATCGGATTCCCAAATCATCATAAAGATTCCATACATTGCCAAAACCAGTCACATGGTAGCAAAACTCCTAGAAGCCCAGGCTCCTGTCAAAACTGTATTCAGCTCTGGAGAAACTTTAAAAACTACATTAAAAGCCAACGGAAGACAATCAACGAGCATTAAAAATCAACCAAAAGGAATTATTTACAAGATAGATTGTAGCTGCTACCAATCTTACATAGGTGAATCAGCACGGCCAGTTAATGTAAGGATCAAAGAACACAAAACATCAGTAAACAAGAATGACAACAAATCTGCTATCTGTGAGCACATATCTAAAAATCCAAACCATACTATGCAGTGGGAAAACATCAAAGTCCTAAACATCAATATATCCGACACAAAACAAAGAAAAC
>JARFOD010035223.1:0-10455 GCA_031763545.1 Mopalia muscosa
GGAGTTACACTACTCTTGTACTATAGTTGTGCCTATTGGAAGCTTTCGTGAAGAATCGAAGAAAGTAAAAAGGAAGAAAAGTGGGATGGTGAACAAATTTGTGAGAGAAGATAATAGACGAGAAAATATTGATTTGGAAGATGTTCAAGATTTTTAATTGATAAAATAATGGAGCGGTGTGTTGAAGCTTCTTTGAATTAGTAATTATACGAATGGCACGTTTTTGGAGAACATATAAAGGCTGTAAATGAGTTTTATAGGTATTACCCCAAAGAGAGTTGGCATAAGATAAATATGGAAAGATCAGTGAGTAGTACAGAATAAATAAGGTTTTTTTGTTGAGCAGTTTTTTTACGTGGTTGATAATGCCTATATTTCTTGATATTTTGTTTTTGATAGAATCTATGTGATTTATCCATGTTAGTTTTTCGTTGAATATTATACCGAGAAATTTGAAATTACTCACCCTTTCAAGAGCTACACCACATAATAGAAGATTGTCGTTTGGAGAAAGAGATTTACGATGAGGTTTGATAAACATGTATTTGGTTTTTGATATATTAAGAGGCAGTTTGTTTGTTGATAGCCACTTTTGGATGAGAGACAGTCCATAATATAGTAATATTAGTGTTTTGCACACCAAGCAGTTTTACCTTGTTCCACTTGTTTATAATGTCTTTATAATAATTTAGCTTTCGTAAATTAGACAATAGCTGGATAAGTTGTGCCGTGTTATCATAAATTGGTTGGATTTATCCCTTTGTTCAGAAACAGTTGAAAGTCGAGACGTTTATAAGTAAATTTCGTATTATATATAAATTTCTTTACTAAGGCTGCGTAGTGGGACCACGTTGTAAAAAAATTTCTGTCATATTATCTCTTTATTAGTTGATAACAAGTCCCAATTAGGAGATAATAAGTCCTAATTAGAAGATACTTAGTCCTAATGAGGAGATCTTATCTCCTCATTAGGAGATAATATGTCGTTATAAGGAAACAATAAGCCCTAATTAGGAGATAACACGGCGACGATAGGTTCTTATGGAAAAACGATAGGACCTACTCGAAGGACGATAGGTACCATTGGGGAGAGGATATGTCCTAATCGAAAGACTTAGACCTAATCGGGAGAATATAAGTACCAATATACCTTCAAGATTGGACATATATGGGTCTAATAGTTTCCCCGGTTAGGATTGATGGTTTTCCGATTGGGACTTAGTCTCCCTGTTGGTACAAATAGTCTCCCTAGTGTGACTTAGGACCTAACAACTCCCCTTGTATTACTTACTCTCCCAATTGGGACTGAGAGTCTCAGGGTTGGGACTTATTTTCTCCCGATTATGATTGATAAGTTTCCTGATCGGGATAGATTCACTCCTAAATGGCTACATAAAAGCTCGAACCCGTGTTGTACATCTAAGAGGGATAGTAGGACGACACGCTAATGCTAGGTTCCCTCTGTCGTGTGATTCGCTACGAACGGGACGATTGGTCATTTGTAGCTGACCGTGGAACCGTCAAGTTTAGATACAAGGCGATGCGAGTCGATACATTGTGCAAACCTGCCTATCCGATGTATTCTGGAGTAGACCTATTTTGTACAAAACACACACAGAGTTTATATTCTGTGCTATGCTGTAACACAAAATGGTACCAAATGCTCCTAAATGGCAACTGTTTTACACGTAACTGTTTTCTATGGTAGGCAGATCTGATTCTGGTACGATTTGGTACACTTAGGTGCGATATAGTGGCGATTGCTCAGTTTCAGTTGACACGTTCTGGTCTCCCGTTCAGATACTATTATATACGTTCCGAAAGGATTGTCCCTAGTCGGTCCACAATTGGGTCTAGATGTGACACGATCAGAGTCCCTGATTTGGGACGATCAGGTATGTGTGACAAGTAAAGGGTGAGCAGTTGGGTTAGTATTTGCTATTACATAGTACGGAAGGGTTGTGCGTTTTCAAGTTACAAATTGTTTATGCGGACGGTTTCAGGATTACATGATAAGCAACGCTTCATGCTTTATGTGTAGTCCAGAGCTGCGTTATTGGGTACTACGGTATGAGAAGTTGGGGATTTATATGGGCTTTTTAAGGCTTGTGCATTGCCAAGTAATAACTTGTTTGTGTAGTGGGGGAACAGTGCATGGCGCTGCGTGGAAGATCGTACCGCACTACATGCTAAGTTAGGGTTGTGCGTTATTCCGTACTAAGGTGCGGATGTTTAGCACCTTACTACATAGTGTCTTATTGGGTTCTAGGGTGTAGGTAATTCTATTGGCTGCATAACAGTAATAAAAAAAACAACGAATGGCTGGCTTACATCAGTTTATCAGAATTGTAGCTTAGGTTTACTGATATTCGTTTCGGCGATCTGCAATGGGTATTCCGAATGTAAAACTCGGTTGAATTGATCCTTTCTCTTCCATACATCGTTTCTAAAAGCTTCCTCTGATGGGAATTCGAGCAGCTTTTCATTTTGTTTTTATGACTTCTCGGTGTATATGATGGAGTTTCAAATTCAGGTAATTATTGTTCAACCGGAGATATTCGACGCGAATGCCGCACAATACCGTATTACGTTGCATAGCGCCCTTTATACGTCGCATTACGCTGTATGACGCCGCTTATGCTAGGTTTACACTATGTTCCCGGCGGCCACGGCAATCACATTTATGGCCACCGTGCACAAAACGGTATGGACGTGAGACAACGCAGGGGGACGGGATGGGCAAACGTAACAGTCCGTGGTTGCCGTGGATGCCGTGCCAGATTTTTAAACTGTCAAATAATTTGCCGCGGCAGTCACGGTGCGGATGAGAACCTAGTAGGCCGTACTCAAGCAGGGTGAACGCAACAAAACGTGACAGTACGTGATAGGCCGTTACAAAACTTGGAGACGGTCCGTAGTGGGGCGGCAAGCATGTGCATTCCCCGGCATTCCACGGTCCTTTCAGGTTTTTTCACGGTTGCTGCGCGTTTATCCCGTTTTGCCACTTTTTGTCACGGTTCTCACGGCAAGCTAGGGTGTATGGTAGCCGTTTTGTCGCGTCCAATCACGGCGCGTTGCTACGATGCTACGCGTTGCGTTCTACTACGATACCGAGCGCGGTCTGGGAGGGAGTAGAAAAGTATATAAATCAGCAAACATGCAAACATAAAATCGTCTTCATCACGTCTCATGCGTAGAAAGCCTTGACAGAACGCGAAAAACGCGGCAGACTTTGATTAGAACGTTAGAAACGTGAGGGATCCCATCAGAACGTGACAGACCGGGAGGGAACGAACTGACATTCGTGGTAGACTTCGAGCCGAACCTTAGTGCGCCTTTCAGCTTCCGGGACTCATCAGCTCCTTTCCTCCAACGGTCCATCACAGATACCGTAACAGACCATGAGAAAACTTAGCGGGACCTAACAAAACTTGACTGCTGAGAAAAAAATTGCCAAATCCCACGGCGCATTACGTTTCGGGCAAACGGGGCTGCCGTGACCGCCGGGAACATAGTGTAAACCTAGCATTACTGATATATCTCCAGCTACCTGTAATGTGCTACGGAAGCCTGACCAATTAACAGTCGGGCCTGACTCGTGAAACACAACACCTGGATTCAGTGATCGTCATGACAGAGTACAGGAATGGGGTGGATTGATTTTGTATAGCCAATCATATTGCAGTTAATCGCATAGAAGCCTATGAGTCTCCTGATTTGAGATGATTTGACTAGAAGTCCATGCAAAAACCCAAAACAATTCCCTATGTCATTAACCGTACCCCGAACACAGGTATAGACAAATGGTCAATCTTGTCTGATAATATTAGAGCCGCTTTTGACAATTTCAGCGTCAGTAACATTGTTATTGTTGATGACCTCCATCAAAACCTCTTAAACCCAACACTTCATAATCTAAGTGATATAATTGCCGACTAAGGCATGTGCCAGGTTATAACTGATGCCGCTCGACCTGCTTCCTTTATGACCCCATTATTTCCTCTCAACATAACATAATACTCAATTCTGGGATTCTTCCAAATTTCTGTAGCGACCACTGCCCGACCAATGTCCAGTTCCGCGCCAATGCTCAAAAAGAGAATACTTATAGTCGACTTGCTTGGAACTACAACAAAGGGAAGTGTCAATTATTTTGCGATTACTTAAGTAACTGTGTATAGCGAGATTCCACATCAAATGACAACATTGACAATAACTGCGACCTAATCACCAGAATTATCACTGAATGTGGTGGACCCTCTATTCCTAACAGAATTGTAACTATTAAACTAAACGACAAGAAATGGATAACACCTTGCATCAAAAATTAAATGCGGATGCCGATAAAATGTTTTAAAATGTCGAAAATCAAAAACTGTTAAGGAAATATGGTGAATACACTAATACGACCAGCAAAACAGACTATAAAGAAAAACTAGTTAACAGATTTAAAACGGGAAATATCAATACCAACTTCTAGTGGAAATAATCAAAACCGTTTCTCAAAACATCGAATGTAAATTTCTAACAGTTACCCCCCTTTCTGACATCTGACGGTCAGAAACATGAGTTTGACACAATTGGCAAAGCGAACATTCTTAAGGTTTTCTTTGCAAATGTGTTGTGGATGACTCCTCTGTGGACCTCCCGAATCTAGAATGCGAAACTGACTCCAATCTGACTGACGTCATTATTGTGCAACAATATAGGTGTACAATACCATTAACAAATACCGACATATCCAAAACCGCAGGACCAGATGGCGTAAGTCCGCGTTTGTTAAGAGAGTGTAAATACACCCTTACTCCTATTTGAACCAATTTAATATCCTATCACTGAAAAAGAACATTTTCCCACATAGCTAGATAATTGCTAATGTAACCCCCATTTTCAAAAAAGGTAATACGCACTTATGCTCTAACTATAGGCCCATATCACTTCTTAGTATCATTAGTAAAGTTTTTGAAAAGTCTGTTTTTAATCACCTTTTCTCTTTCTTCAAAAACAAAAAATCCCTTTTCCAGTTCGAATTTCTTCCGGGTAAATCCACTGTCATTCAATTACTTGACATCTATTTTGATATAATCAAGGCCCTGTATGACATGCAAGGAAATGTTTTTTGTGTTTTACGACATTTCGAAAGCATTTGATCGGATGGCACAGGAAATTATTAGCCAAACTGAATCGCTATTCATGGGAATATCCTTCTCTGCTTGACTAAATACTTGTCTGACAGGCAACAAATGGTTGTATTTAACGGTCACAAATCACGTCTAGGGGATATATATGCGGGTGTACCATAGGGTTCTTTCTTGTGCCACTATTGTTTCTTATATATATCAAAGACCTAACTATTGATATTATAAATATTATTCGTTTGTTCGCAGAGGATACATGACTGTATGTTATATCTGATAGACTGGATATCTTCATTACATTATCAACTTTACAGGTTAAAACAATCGAAATATGGGTCAGGAAGTGGCTGGTCGATTATAACGCATCAAAGACCGTATCTCTATTGATCTCACGTCGTCGATCGACTGCTGATATTACTGTTACATTTGATAATAGTACTATAATACAAACTGATGGCCATAAACACCTCGAAATTACGCTGTCTGCAGATGGTACCTGGGGCAACCATATCAATATTTATTGAGGAATGACGCATGAAGTGGAATTAGGCAAATTACAACGAATTAAACATCATAATTCATCAAACATATCTGTGTGTCACATTTACATCTTGTTTTCTTTAAACGTTTCTAGATTTCAAATAAAAGCGCAGAAGCCGTCGGCCTACACATCACAGTTGTTGTTGCTCTTGTATATCTGTCCTTTCAAGCATGCAATGGGCTACATGGAAATACCAACAACAAAAAAAGACATTAATAAAATCCTAAAATTCCCTTGAACAACGTAAATGTGGATCATAATAAGATTTATGGAGTGTAAATCTTTCAGTTTTTGTCGGATCCCAGACGTTTTAAATAAAACTTTATTCCTGATGCATATGAGTAGCCAACTGAAATCCGGGGTTTGTTTTCCAGTTTATGTAAAAAGAAGTTATAAAAATATAGTACTATTATTTAAAGCATTAGTATAGACAAAGGGTTATGGAGTGTAATTTATAGATGAAATTTATATGCAAGCACTTGCTATTAACTGTCCGTATAGTTATAACTAGATCTCATTGCTCTTTTTTGTCATTTCTTTATATTTCTTTTAAAATTATTATTTATAGCCAAACCTAGAGTTACACATTGGCTGATTTTTTAAAATTTTCTATGAGTCGAATGTTCTAATATCAACGTCCATGCTTGCATAAACTACTAATACTGTTTATTATCCATGTCCAGCTTCCCAGTCCTCAACCTAGGCTATGGTTGGAGTTATCAGTAGGTTTCGTTTGTTCATTTGGTGATTTTCTCAGAATTATTCACTCATCATCCTAACATCCCAAAGTGACACAGATAGTTGCCTACATTTAAAAAAAGTTTGTTCCCCAGTGTGATATCAGGTACGTTTAAATAAAATAACTTTACATGAATGTTGTGTCGAGCTGTCAAATGTGTGCTTCTTGTGAGCAAAGGAACTGTAGAAAGATGGTTCTGTCGGCCAAATGTTCCAGGTTTCATCCCATGTGGGACATCATGAACCATGTATATTGTATTTCTCTATATTTATTAAAATATATACATACCACATTGCTCCACCAGATTTTGTCCTCTACGGACTCAAATTACGCAAATGTGTGAGGTATTTATATCAGTGGGTTATCATCCATTACCTGTATCAGTGTCCATATGCAGAGACAAATCCACCCTTTAATTGGGAAAAACATTCTATTCTACCCTGAATTTGTATCTCCAGTGGAAGCAAATTTAATTATTTGATCCCCAGTGGAAGCAAATTTGTCTATTTTCATTTTTTAAAATAAACACACGTGCCCTATCAATTTCTTTACACTTCTGTGATATGTTTTTTTTTATATAAAGCATGTATGATTTTTTCATACCATTGAAAATAAACAGCATGGGATAATTTCACTCTTTGAAAAAATGCAACTGGAAGCCAAATGAGATTGGAAAGAGGGTGGACAACAACATAAGACTCGTTACAAAAACAGTCAACTTAGTAAACTTACTATGGTTTTCTCATGTTGTGTTCAATGTGTTATAGGAGTATCTTTGAAAGTACCCTAGTGGTGACACCCACTTGAATGGATTGACAGTGTGTGTAGATGATACCCCTTGTGGATGTCAAAGAATTTCTCACCAGAATGCTTAACAGGTAAGCCCTTAACCATCACAAGAAACCGGCCAAGGTTAAAATTGAATTCCAAGTTCAATATTTGTAACTTAACTAACTTCTTCTCCTGAAATATATGTTCTCTTATTCTTAACTAGACATGAAAAGGGGATCAATACTGTCTAAATTTCTTTCTTTTAGATTAATCACAGTCCCTCACAGTTCGGGTGACCCTTTTTCAGTTGACAAAGTTTGCAAACAAACAACTTGGAACAAGTCATTAGATTCGGCAGATTTAAAAAAAACAAAAAACAACAATACGTGGATGACCCCTTAACTGTCAATGTCTAAGTCTTGATTGTTTATTATGGCCTTTTTAAGTGTTATATACTGTACAGAAATATATTTGTAGTCACTCATTGGGTTTGCAGCAATACTCTGAAGTGTCTATTGATTCAGTGTGAAGATGCTGCCATTGAAATGTAAAAACCAAGAAAGATTAAATAAAATTAAAAAAAATTAAAAAAATACACCTTCTTTAAAAATTTGGTTGCTGGGGTACATGGTAACGAGACAAACCCATACTGTCTAGCTCTTGCTTGTATTGATCCACATGATTACCAACAACATTTAACAGTTATATAAAATTCGTAAAGACTTTTTCGGTCGTTAATATCAAAGCCTAAATCTACTTGTATTTTCTGTATATTGAAATTGTAATTTTATGTTTGCTACTTTGCAGAAGATGTAAGGAGTAATACTGTGTCAAAACAGTGATGAGCCATATTCTGACAGGAAGGAAATTGAAAATTCAGATTTGTAATCATTGCAATTAAATTCTCTCCAAAACAAATGTAACTATTATTTTTACCCAATAATAGGTATCCCATTTTTTTTTGCTACATTCTGCCTGTCTGTAAATGAATGTTCAAGGCAAAACTTATCCATACCTTTTTTTTAATTGTATATGCTTATTGGCCCCTATTTACATTTTGGTTACATTTTGTGTACTCTATAATGTTGCTGTTGGTGGCTTTTCTATCTATTTGTGTATAATTAATCAGTCAATTTTCATATTGGTCATTGGCGAAGATTATGGCCGTAGGTCATCTGATTTAAGCATAAAGAAGAAGTTGGTGTACATGACTACAGGTATAATTATTAAGGAGAAGCTATGAATTGTATATAACATCCTTTGTGTGATTTTTAGTACAGGTGTGATAAAAAGTCCTCACAATAAAAAGCCAAATTCTGAAGATAGACACAAGTGTACGGTAACATGTTTATGTTAACGGTTGTTTCATTTTTCAATTGTATGTAGGTTTTTACTTGATTAAGATTTTAGTTCAGCCACAATTTGTGAATTCTTAATGATAATATATGTAAATAATCCATACTAAAAAGATGAACGCTTTTTGTTGCAGTGTAAATGCAGTCATTTGCAAGTTGTGCAAATTTGATTGTGCAAAAAAAGTAAATTATAGCCCAGCACCGAAAAACGTCTCATGGTATTCACAGCCATTAGTCTGTTTGCATCAAGCTTCTTGTTTCGTGTATTGCTATTCTATTACTCATGTCATGTATTGAGCACTTCATCAATTTAAAAATAAATTAATATATAAATACAAAGACATCCGTGTGCTCTATACGAACACACATTACATCTAATTCACCACGGCCAACTTAATTATATTTACACTGTTGCTCATAAATTTCATATCTGGCTAATTAATGGCCTTTTTTAACTTCATCAAGGGGCTTTTTTTAATGTCCCTTGATTCATTATATACGTGTTTTCATTCTTTATAATATTAAAATTCTGATAATATGGCAATTAATACATTACATCTTGGCAATTTCTTCTGTGGAAAATAGGTTTCTAGACTTTCTTTTACCAGCGATCATAATCAAAACTTTACCTTAACTCAATATTAACTGTGACGAAAGATGTAATATCAACAAAAACCAGTGTTAAGGTAACTAAAATTCAGCGACAATGAAACTTTTAGTATAATGTTTTTGTTTATTGTTAATTCATCCAATACATTTTACCTGATTCATTAAATATATGTTTTTATTCTTCATAATATTAAAATCTTGAGAATATTCCAATTAATACATTAAATCTTTGAATTTTTTTTGTGGAAACTAGGTTTCTAAAATTTTTTTGTACCTGGGATTGTAATCAAAACTTTAGCTTCACAAAATATTGCCTTTGACGAAAGGTGTTAGAACTAAATATCAAATCCACAAAAATCAGTGTTGCGGTAACTAAAATTCAAGGACAATTAAATTGTTACTCAACGTTTATTCAACCGATTATCAACGTTTAGGTGGCTAAACTTCAACGCTTATGAAACACATTTTCAACGTGTTACTGACGTTAACATTAAGGTAAATGAAACTAACTATCAAAGTTAAAAGCTCATTTGTAAACGGGAAATCAATCCATAAAAGGCGTTAAAAGGACCATAAATCAACGTTTATCGAACAATTTTTAACCACATTTAGACGTTGATTTAACGTTAAACAACAACGTTTAATTCAAATTTAAAAGATGAGTAAAATGACGGATAAAGAACGTCAACATATGAACGTACATTCAATGGTGTCGCAAACACTGAAAAAACGAGTATCAATGTTAAGGTGACTAAAAGTAAATGTAAATTAAACGGGCTCTGATTGTTCGATTCCTTCATGAAAGGAATAGAACACAATTTGTCACCCATAATAACTGTACGAACTGATTGATTTTCTCGCACATAAAATTTCCTTTCTATACAACTTTGTACAACATATTCTATCAAGTGAACCCAAACACCCAACGATTTTATTTATTTACAATATTTATTGTTAAATAACAACAACAATAGTAGTGATATACAATAAAATATTCAATGACAGGAAATTACTTTAAGAAAAACAATTGAAAGTAAGAGAAAATGAAAATATGAGGCATATATAAAGTAACTTACATAAGAGTGGTTCCACACTAAATGATGCTAAAGTGTTACACAGGGGTCAACATTTCCACTGATATTATTTGTTCAATTTTCACTATTTTATTCTGAATGACCAGGAAAAAACAATTTCAAAGATAAATTAAGTAACTGGGATCTGTTAAAGACAGAGTCAGCAAGAGTATCTTGGGTAATATTTCGGGGGTAACCAGAAAACCACAATAAACGAGGGGAGGAATAA
>JARFOD010035234.1:0-10455 GCA_031763545.1 Mopalia muscosa
ATTCATTCATTCATTCATTCATTCATTCATTCATTCATTCAGTCATTCATTCATTCATTCATTCATTCATTCATTCAGTCATTCATTCAGTCATTCATTCATTTAAGAAAGATTAAATTTATATAACTACCCTAACAAATGATATAATTTCTCATTGTTAGTTAAATTGTTTAGTAGCTTAAAACCAAAGCTACTATGTTTACTATGGTATTAAAAACTTTACACTTTATCATTTTACCAATCATCGTATAAACGCTGTCTCCAGTCCACTAATGCATCAAAATTAAACAAACAATTCAATCAGTTCAAACGAAAGGTACGCTGATGAAAAAAGAATGTTAACATTTAACTTGTTTATACATGGCAGATTTTTTAAAATTTCAATTACTATCTTAACATTTGAAAAAATAGATTTTAGGCTTTTCAGAAATGAAAGATTTATTCCAGACGCTTTTGAGTCTGCAAATTATCCCTACATGCGAAAGATTCATAAACAGAAGCGAGTTTTGATGCTTGTGTAGAGTTTTACTTGTAACTTAAAGTGATTAGACTGTTATGACGACGGTTCAGTCCTTCCTGACACGATTATAGAAACTTGTTGCAAATAATGATCAGCAGTTATTTTGTCTATTTTTTAAAAGAAGTTTTGACATTTCTAATAAAACAAGACAAAATAACTGTCATGCATTATTATTTTTATTATTCGGTGGCCTGACACGCCACCATATCAGAAAAATAATCGAACGAAAAAGTCAAACCTTTGCCAAGAACTCCCCCCCCCCCTCCCCCACACACACACAAAAACTGAACGTTTCAATTCAATATTTCAGGACTAAAACCTCCCATGATTAAACAAGCTTTATTTGGAAGCCTTTACAGCCAGTGTAGTCAGAGCTTTTATTGCTTCGGTGACCGGGTCATGTTGACACAGTGTAGCGATTGAATAACGATGATTATCCGGATGCAGCAAGATTTTGCTTGTTACTACCTGTATAAGGTTAGATGCAGCAAGGTGTAAACATTAAGTGGCGAGAAACACGTACGGAAACCGATCAAGATTGGATTGTATTGACCGAAAATCCGCAACTAATGGGAATGATATTCCAGCTCATTTCATAGTTGAAAGCTCATGCTACATGCACAATTTTATATCCTCAATATAGCGTTTATCACATTGGACTGATGCTACATCCGCATATTTATATTTTCAACATAGGTTTTATCCCATTGGACTAATGGTACAGCCACGTCTTTTTATATCCTCAATATAGGTTTTATCGCATTGGACTAATGCTACAGGCGCGTCTTTTTATAATGCTATACAGGCGCGTCTTTTTATAATGCTACAGGCGCGTCTTTTTATAATGCTACAGGCGCGTCTTAGTATATCCTCATTATATGGTGGTTTGCATTGGACTGATGTCATAGGCGCGTTTTTTATACCCTAAACATAGAGTTTATCACATTGGACTGATGCTACATGCACAGTTTTATATCCTCAAAATAGCGTTCATCGCATTGGACTGACGATATGAACACATTTTGTATATCCTCAATATAGGGTTTATCGCATCGGTCTGACGCTACCGGCGCTTCTTTTTATATCCTCAACATAGGGTGTGTTGAATTGAACTGATTCTATTTGCACACTTTTTTTATCCTCAACATTGGACTGAAGCTACAGACTTGTTCAATTCATTATACAGAATTTATGTCTTAAGTACCATTTTATGCCGTATGTTAAGTTATTTTATCACTTGGAGGTATGTCAGCCGTATGGGCCAAATAAACCACAATCTACGTACTTTACTGGCAACAAACAGTGACCATATAAAAGGCAACGACACCTATAATAATCGGCGTCATGTTTAACCTTTCCTAAACTGAGCCTGCTTCGATTTACCGTTACCGGGTCGAGTCCCGACCATCAGGTATATGAGCCAGTCACATGTTGTGGCTCCGGCAATCGCTGGGGAGGTTTTTTACGAGGTTTCCTCCCGGTTTTCCACCGTAATAAGACTGTGTACAGTATGAATTGGACAATCCGTCGTCACATAAGTGAAATACCTTTGAGTACGACGTTAAACAGTTACACCAATCAAACAAACAAACATAAGTTTCTTAAAACAGGGCATGCAAATGATGCAATCATTCACTTCAGGGTGTCCGAAGGGTGGGTGGACATCCCTCTGCCTAAGCTCTTGGCTTTTACATTGAAGAGGCTTTGCCTAGTTAGATATATGAACATGCTGACTGTTGTGTTCTCGACAAATTTGTTTACTTGTCTCTTTTTCCTAACACAGGGATGTTAATTCTACAATTAAGACCAATTAATCCTCTTACCTGTAATGTATGTTCTAGATAAACTTTACGAGACAAATTATTGGGTAGATTAATGATTTTGGTTATTATCAGTAATAACCTACAGACATCTTTAGAGAAGGTAATAGCAATTTAAATGGAGTGGAAAATGTAAAATTGTATCTTTAGCGTTCATGTAAATGTATATCATAAATTATTTTAAGTGGCCCTCCCACTTTGACAGTTGTTAATTAGTTATCTTTTGTTGAATGAAGGATGACAAATTGCTAAATAATAACCTTCACATATACCATATCTACTAACTGTGTGGGCTGACATTGTTACTCATACACAGCAGCAACTTAGAGTCTTCTATTTACACAAAGCCTTATTGTATGGTTTTGTCAGTTTCTATACTAAACCCACATGACTGTCAGGTGTAGAAGCCTAAACAGTAGGACACCTCACAAGTGTTTTATTTGTTAATTATGGCTTTTCATTTATGGTCCTTTATGAGGGGTTTGAAGAGTAGCAATCCTGTCTTTTCTTAGCACTGGAGGAAGAGAAACTTGCCAACATTATGGAAACATTTCACATCTTGGTTGTGCAAGTGTAAATTATTGTTGGAATACACTGCCATCATATAAGTGAAAGAACCTTAAGCACAGCGTAAAAGACCATCAATCAATCAATATAGGGGATAGTATGTCCCAAGAATTGTCATATTCATAGTCTTTACTTGGCTCTAAAGGAACATTGTATATTTAATATACATCTAACAAAGCAAACACTTGACATTTGATGGCTTTGTTAGTCTGGTTATTTCCCCTTGGACACAGCATAGAAAAACAATCACCAATCTAGGGATGGTATGTCCCAAGCATTGTCATAGTCTTTACTTAGCTCTAAAGGAACATTATATTTCATATATCTAACAAAGCAAACACTTGACATTTGGTGGCTTTGTTAGTCTGGCCTTTTCCCCTTGGACATATTGGACTACACCACTGTTATACTGAGGGGAATTGCAGAGGGTTAGGAGGGAGCTTCCTGTTGCCATGGTTGCTTCTGAGCTCAGGGGCAACATGAAGCTGATCTGTCTGTGACGTCTTTGAATTACGTCCTTTGATTGTCCTGTCTTGTGAGATCAACTCCAATAGGCCAGGGGATTGCAGAGGGTTGGGAGGGAGTTTCGTGTTTCCCTGGCAATGTAACACTGATATCTGATAGATGTCCTTGTATTATGCCTTGTGGCTGTACTGTATTGGTCCTGTTTGTCATTGGTGGTGAAGATGGTTTCATTCACACATTGGGCTGGCATGCTGTCATATGAGTGAAGTAACCTCAAGCAAACAAAGGGAATTCATGTATCCTTTAAACACCACCAATTGAGCGAGCGATCTATCACTCAATCAAACTGACCTTTTCACAATTTTACTGTAGGCCTATGTCTTAGCGTTTCTCACCATCTATTACAGACTACATGTAACAGCTGGGTTCTTGTCATCCCTTATATAATATAATTAAATATTAAATTAATAAATATGGAGATATTTTTAACACAATCAGTGACTCAGATCTGAAACAGTGTCGCCTAATGAGAATAATAAGGCATATATTTTAAAGCTCAGATATGAGTTTTGTCAGTTTCTTATCCGTGTATTAAAGTGTTATTTTCTGGTGTATATAATAAACTGAGGTATTGCTTGGAGCTATTTACAGGTAATTGGTGTGTGATGTATAATCATTAGATCATTTGATAAACTGTAAGCTCAGCCTTGATAATTGCTCGTTAGTCAGGTTTGCCTACAGAGTCTGTTTATCATAATTTGAAAACAATGACCTCGTCCATGACACAACTGGTTTGTGTATTTCATGTTAACATTGATTGATTTGTGTTTTACGCCGTGCTTAAGGGTATTTAACTTATATGACTGTGGTGTATTCCAACAATAATTGACACTAGCACTACCAAGATGTAAAGCATTTCCATGAAATTGGCAAGTTAATTTTCCTCCACTGCTACATGTACACATCTACATGTGTAAGTAAAGACATAACTTCTACTCTTCAAACTACCCTTAGCCAGAGGGCCTACATGTTTGGTGTTTGATTGTGTTAATGTATGATATTTCCCATACTAGGTTGATGGAGCTTCCATGAGCTATTAAGTTTTCAATCACACTATAGAGTATTTTAAATATATTAAACTGTTTTCCAACAAGTATGAAAAAGCTTACATATATTGTATGCTGCAGAGTTGTCTGGGGCCCACTTTAATTCTGAGACAGTTAAAATTGACAATCAAAATTACCCTTTTGCATGATATTGTCACATGTCTTTCATACAAAAAAATATATTATAGAAATGTCTTGCATAATGATAAAAATCTTTTTAAATTTTTTAAAAAAATTTTAAATTTTTTTTTTATGAGTTTTATGACTGTTTCTACACACTAAAGTCACTAATGTTAGTTTTGTTTTGCTTGTTAGTCTGTGTTGATCTGAGAGACGTGATTGCACGCTTTTTAAGGGGCGATATGGTATATGCTCTGCCAAGACACTTTATTGGTTTTCTGGTCTTGTAGTTTGATTTAAAAGAATCTGTATCTCAAGAATATTTTTTTTCTCCATTTCTTTTCTAGCTCGTTCTGTGTTACAATATTTTTGAAAAAGTACAACTATACAAAAAATCCATGTATTGTATTCCAGAGAGGAGAGTAAATATTGTTGGTGAAAAAATTATTTATAAATACAGTCAATAATGCACTCACTCTTCACTTCAATCTACTATGGTGTTAGAAAGAAAAAAAGAAGAAAAGAAAATGACAATTGACATTTATTCTAAAAATGGAAACATTTTTTCCAACACTGCCAGTAGAATCCTGTAATGTTTGTGTGACCATAACAGTGATGTGCTTTAAATATAGTGAGTTTACAATACAATAATGATTAATATGAGTTTATTTTTTATTTGTGAAATGAATTCTCCACTCCAGTAATATCATCATTTGAATTTTGACACATAACCTGTTAAATCATATGTCAAGAATTATGAGGGTAGACAAGAGGTTTATGTCACCTGAAAGGTGTGGCATTAGGAATCACTTTTGTTGTATTGCGGTTAAATTTTAATCCATAGAACAATTCCTGTTGGATCCATATTTTTTATTGGATTGTATTGTGACTATTGTCTGTTGAATTTATTGGTTCTCCGTGTCTCGGCAGAGTCAGTTTCCTCTCCCATTAGACTGGGACATTGCTATATAAGAGGGGAAACATACAATAAATATGGCATAAAACCAGCACAGTTTGACTTACAAACAGGAATTAAGTTTTACTGGATATATGTTGTTTTTAACTGAACATATATAGCACATAAAAAAACACTCTTTTTGTTATCATCATTGATACTTGACGGGGACCAAAACCACCCTACAACCCAAAAGCTTTCCTTACATAGACCAATAACATTGCCTTGTTAGTTCAAGTCTTCCTGTCATATAATTATATCAACAGGAAGTTTACAATTACTAGTTAACAGCGTTCAAACAATTGTGATAGGGTATTTTTAAACAGTCGTGACTTTGATGTTGAATTACTTCCTGGAAATAAAAACTTATAATAGTAATTTAAGTACAAGTACGCCTGCTATTTGGTAATATGCTTTTTCATGTTCTTTTTTTTTTGATTATTTGGTTACTAAAGCAGTTATAAATAAATAATTTTAAATATTGCTCATTAATTCGATAGATAATAGTGCCCATAAGTGTTGATAGTTCTGACTAAGATTATCTGAGCTAGAGATGTCCTATACACTGGGCTGGTGGGAAACATTTTGATTTTTGAAGGTAGAGAATCAACATGAATTGATTGTTTGTTTGGTTGATTTAGGCTTAATGCTGTACTTTAGGTTAAATAAAAACAAAACAAGTTAAATCAGAGGAAGCAGGAGAAAAAAATATCAATTTCCTGCTCCACTTTATCTCTGAAATCACCAAGGCAACAAGAAGCTCCCACCAACCATAATAATAAAAACTTTATTATGTTTACTCAAAATAGCTGATCTACCTTGAGACCCTTAACTTGAACCAATAACAACACAATTAGGGACTAATTAAAATAATGCAATGATACATTTTAAAAATCTTATCTGACTTGAATTAAAGTCATTACCTTCCCAATCTGGCACCAAATCGCTAGCAGTAAATAATCACTTTTTACAACAATATGACAGATGATTGTTTCAAGGAATTATCAATCGGAGTTTTGCTATCGCTGAAAAATCATAATTGGATATTGATCTTTGTGATATTGATATATTTAGCAGGAAGCAATACTAGTAGATAATGTGAAATCGGAGAAGCCAACTGTCTCTCTCTTGTTATGACACATACATGTACTCCCAGTAAGTTAGAAGTTATTTTTGGTTAGAATTTTGTCATTTGGTATAGGATATTATATTTGTAAAGTTAAGCTGGGGAAATTTAAGGGGCTTACGTTACAAACAATTCGGTTCAAATCTGTTGAGAATGTTTTGTTCAAGCAGGGATTGCTAGAGCAAAATCCAAATTTCAAAATGGAACATTTTCCAATAAATTATGAATTTATTTCTCTATATCATCAACATTCATCATTGGACATTTTTTTTTTAATTAAATACTTATAATTGACTAAGCTGTACTGTGACTTCTGTCAATTCCTGACTCATTGTACCAGTAGGTTTTGGTGACGTGATTAAATTTCTAAAAAACCCCAATCAAAATGAGTTGTCTTTTTCTTGAACAATGGTGTTAATGCAACAGAATATAGTATCATTAATAAAGTGTACTTGTATGTAAACTCAACTACATGTATTCTTCGATGTTTAGTAACAAAATTTTGCATTTTCATATTTTCCAGAGGAAAATTTGCTGTAGTTCGAAAATGCTCCCATATAGACACAAGTAAAATAGTGGCAGCCAAATTCATACGCAAACGGCGGAAAGGAAAAAGTGCAAGGGAGAATATACTGCGAGAAATAGCTATGTTAGAGTTCGCCCTGTCTCATCCCCGTTTGGTTGACTTGTTGGAGGTGTTTGAGACCCCCCAGGAAATAGTTGTCGTTACAGAGTAGTAAGTATATAATCATTTAACTAGTTGTGTGTTGTAGATTGCTATACTGAAAAATGTTGCATTCATATTCAGCATCTCCAGCTAAACAAACAGATTGTGTGTACTCAGTGGATGACTTAATGGGCTGAGGATGGTTGACCAAATCAGATTGTGTGTACTCAGTGGATCACTTAATGGGCTGAGGATGGTTGACCAAATCAGATTGTGTGTACTCAGTGGATCACTTAATGTGCTGAGGAGGCTAAACAAATCAGATTGTATATAGGGCCTACTCAGTGGATCATTTATTGCACTGAGGATCCTAGTAGGATTACCACACACCATGCTGGATGTGAAAGCACCTGTCTTATTATCCTTTAAGTGTTTGTTTGCCAGTGATCTGGCTGGTTGTGTCCTTCAACCAGTGGACTTGCTGGTTGTGTCCTTCAACCAGTGGACTGGCTGGTTGTGTCCTTCAACCAGTGCACTGGCTGGTTGTGTCCTTCAACCAGTGGACTGGCTGGTTGTGTCCTTCAACCAGCGGACTGGCATGCTCTCATGTAGAGGACAACACCTTGTAACAGATTAAAACAAGGCACCATTTCAATATGATGCTTACAAGCATTGAAGTTGCCTGATGAAGTGATCTTTGAAAAAAAAAAAACTTCTCAACCAAACAAAGGTTATTGCCATCTTCTCAATGCTGTATATAGATCTTTGTTTAATAAATTGTCTTTATTTGTTTTTAGTTGTTCTGGTGGTGAACTGTTTTATGAGTGTGTTATAGAAGAATCATTCAGAGAATCTGATGTTGTTCACCTAGTAAGACAAATCCTAGACGGACTCATTTATCTACATGATAGAAACATTGTTCATCTGGACCTAAAGGTAATCACTTACTTTCTGTTTTGTTTTGGGACCAGCGTCCGTGGCTTATTGGTAGCATATGCTCTTACTAAACTGAACCTGCTTTGATTTACCGTTCACGGGATTGAGGCCGCATGTCAACCATCAGATATATGAGCGAATCACATGTTGTGGCTCAGGCAATCCCAGGAATGGTGCAGTGTGAAGTGGACAATCAAACCCCAATCAAAAACATAAATTGTTTCTGTTCTGTTCAGCGATAATAGAACTGTGATTCCCTGGAGGAACATAAGTTTTTCCAATTGATCAAAACACTCCTCAGTTTCTGTTCGTGTTAGCGTAACTATTCATCGTTGAAGAACACGTCTAGTTTAGAGAAATACCCTTAGTGAAGCCCTTAAGCGTGAATCTAGCAATTCATTTATCAGAGAAAGTGTAAAAAGATAAATACCTGGCTCTAAAGCGAGAGATCCTAAAAGATCTGGTCCTCTTTCAATACCCTATTGGCAATATGGTAATACATGTAGATGTACATGCAGATGCTTGTTACTCAGAGGTCTAGTTCTGTGGTTAATCAAAGATGTCTGAGGGAATCATGTGAGGGGACTCAGGAATGGTTTTTACGAGGTTTTAATTTATGTGTTTTCAGCCACAGAATATTTTATTAACAAAGCCATTTCCTGAAGGTACTATCAAGCTGTGTGATTTTGGCTTTGCCTGTTTGCTCAATTCTGGGAAGGAACTTAGAGAAATTCTCGGAACACCAGACTATGTTGGTGAGTGTTGATTTTTAAAAATTAGTTTTGACAAGTTTGCTGCGTTTCTGAACCGTGTTTTTAAATGAAAGGAATATTAACCAGAATGTAAATTTTTGTAGTCACATGGCCTATCCTAAAGCTTGGCTGAATTCAGTTTCATGTTCAACACCAATCAGTCAGTGAATTAACCAATCAACCTATCTATTTACGAAAAGCGCTTTTCTGAGATGGTTATAATGCGTGTAATCCATTTTCAGTTTGATTGATTGATTGCGGAGTGTTTTACGCCATACTCAGTTGTATTTCAGCAATGCTGTGGAGTGGAGTTTTTGTTTGAAGGGAGACAACTTTAGCTTAAAAAGAGAAAGAAAATATAGTAATCATAATCACAATGGACTTCACCTGCTTTCCATTTTATACTAACTAGTAAGAACTTTATCTGGATGACAGGTCCTATGAGATATGGTTTATTTGTTACTTTAATATGTGACTAAACAAAGAATTTGTCCACATAAAATTGTTACTTCTTTATGGTTTCCACTCTAACTTTAATCATGAAAAAAGAAACAAATTTAAAAATGTCACATCTGTTTAAAATCTATTTAAAGTTTTATTTCATCATCTTATTTCAGCTCCTGAGGTGTTAAATTATGAACCAATATCATTAGCTACAGACATATGGTGAGTAGATGAAGTGCTCTCTAACTAACTCATGGTAAACGAGAACCCTGAACCCTGGTAGACATATAATAAATATATTTCAGGGTTCTACAACTGATATTCTGAACAGACATTCAAATCAATTCACACATATCCTTAACATTGTAGTTATAATAATAGATACACATAGTACAATTGAGCTGGCGCCACGGTTGTAATTCTGTGGTTAGCGCATCAGCCACCATATCTTCCTTTGATGTACTGCTCACAGCAGTATGTGAGGGACTCCCGTGATACAGCTCCTGCAGTCCTAGGGATAGTATTTACACAGCTCCCTCTCATTTTAGAATTGGATAATCTGTTGTGAAATACTCTTGAGTAAAACCCAAACAAACATACAATTAGGCTGGTACATGTACTATCAAGTATATATTAGTTACAAAGAAATTAGGACTTAAATATTGTTGTACTGTTCTCCCCTTCAGGAGTGTAGTTAATGAGCTTTGATCTGCCTTTATTCTGACTAGACAACTTCTACTTGTTGTAGTCAAATTGATGGTGATTTGCTTAGTTTCATCCATCAATCATCTATTCTCTCACGCCCCCTGAGGGAGCGGGTGGGCCAGGGCTCTACAGAATACTCCCTCGGATTCCTCGGTCGATCGTAAAAGGCGAAAACAAGAGGTTGCTTTCTGTTACCCTGGTGTTCACAGAGCTGAAGGGTAACGGGAAGCAGATTTGTTTGTGATGTCCTGTATTTGTGTCCGTCGTCATAT
>JARFOD010035245.1:0-10455 GCA_031763545.1 Mopalia muscosa
ACTTGCACCCAAAGTCATAACTTTCAGAAGAAAGAATTCAATGCGTTGAAGTTTTGCAAACATTTAATTCAATGCCTTATGGAGAACGGCACAAAATTGCGTTCAATTTCCAGCAAAAAACACATCATCGCCCACTTACAGCTGACCAGGAATTGAGTTTATAACTCACCTGTTTTCTCATAGTGATCCTTAACTTTTTGTGAGTAGTTTATGTTATCGGTGCTTTATGATTGCTTTATGATTGCTTTATGATTGCTTTATGATTGCTTTATGATTGCACTTCAAAGGTAATGTTGCAACCATTTCTTTACCATAAATTTACAGATAGATCATTGGGGTTATACTTCTACACACACATTTACTGCATGTTGAATTTGGCAACTATCATACATACCGATGGGGCATTATACATAGAAATACCGTTGTTTAACATTCCCTAAATCTAAATGTTATACATTTGTCCAGGTTATTTGAACGGAAACTTCTTACCGTCTATCATAATTTAGGAAATAATACCGCATTTGGTAATATTCCAAAGCAATAGATACTCAAGAGCTTTTAATTAAACAACAAAATATCAGACAAATAATGAATATTTCATCACTGATTATCGAGACCGGATGCACAAAGATCTGATTCAATAGGTATTGTAAAAAAATTCTTGATGATAATATCGACAAAAAAGTGAATATATCAGTTATTGTAGAGAGGCCATCATAAAACAATATGCGGTATGTATTCATAATAAGACATGTAAGGACAAATCGCCCTCTATTGCTTTAAATTAATGTCATTGATTTGGTTTGTATACCGCACATGTTCATTAAGGAGTCTATATCTAGTGAGGAATGACAATGAGACTTAACGGTTAGTTATACATTGGAACATAATATAACAAGGCTATCTATTAGTATCATGTCTTAACAACCGATGGTTTACTAGTCCATTGACAGTCTACGCTTAACAAATATACCAGGTCATTTAAATAATCTGATATAAACCAAGAAAACGTCTATTTACTGAATTATCCGACATTCCAAACACTCTGTTTTTTACCTTAACTATGTTTCTAATTAAATTTCGGCCTTGTCTGGATTTATTGTACATACATGTAATTGAAATAACATTACAATCTCTAATAGGGCTATTAACGGCATAGGTTGGTTGGTGTGTCCCTCAGGTAATCGTGGAGCTAATCTGTGTCTTGCCCTCTCTTGACATTGATTGTTGTCAGAGACGTTCGGGCATGTGGCCTTCATCCAGTACATTGACGCGCGTCCATAAGAGTGGAATAACCTTCCCTACCCGTAAAACGAGTAGCTAAAACTTTTGACGGAATTGTTTCTCCCAACTCATTGTAACTGCATATCGAAGTTAATCAAATTCTTCGAAGGAACGCATCCACTATTTCATCGAACATTGATTGATATACATGATAGTTTAATTCAAATCGATGTGACCTTCGTGTCAGTCATATTGGTGAACATACTGGCTACAAATATATAGGAGGTCAACATCTCATTTCTCTTAAGATAATTTAGAAGCTCTAATAGCTTACTCTTTCTCAGTATTTTTTTGTTTCTGCATTTTTGTATAAAAATGTCAGAAAAGTCGCATATACAATTGATGAAAAAGACCTAAACGAAGAATTTCGTTCTTTTCTGTATAACGAAATACATATAATTAAAAAAAAAAACATGATACGAAGCCAACAGCGTTAAACAAACTGACAAGAGTTTTGGGTCTTGTTAAAATGGCGCCTGGTTTACGGCGGGCCGTATGGATCTGTTTGAACTCGGATGGATTAGTACAGATCATCAGCTGAGATTGACCTTGGTCCTCACCCTGATGTCACATCCAACTACGCCCAGAGATCGATTCGGCTAAGTCCGTCACTGTCCGCTGTCCGACCTTTAGGACAAGATTAAATACATTCTGTCAGTCTCAAGGAATATTGATATCTCTCCTATTAGCGTTCTTTTCATTACACCTGGATGGTATATAGCAAAAATCCGGTTAATTGAGTAGATGAATTATTATACTGTTAGAAATATGAAGCATACTTCAATATACATGCCAAATAAACTTGTTATATACAGAATAAAAGACATGATGAAGATGGAGGTTAATCGATGTTAAGAAATAACAAAAATGATGTTCATTTCCAGTAATTTCTTTATTTTGGGGTCATTTTCGCTATTTTGGGAAAAAGCTTTCTTAGTTTGAACAGATTATAGTACAGAAAATTATGCAGGTTGAAACCCGTCCGGGAATCGAACCCACGACCCTGAGTTACTGCTCATTTTCAGTAGTAGTCCTCCTATTTGACTGGGTAAACTATATAATCAGACCGTCTTTGGTACGTTTTACTTAAAATGGTTTGTTTGGAATTGTGGCTTTAGGGCCGTTTCCCTGGTATGGATTTTGCGGCCGTTGCTTAAAATCGTGATCTTTTGCTGCTTATATACCGCAAGCCACGGGACGCATATCTTCTTGCATAACAGCATGCACTAAACTTTCAGATGGTATGTTATTATCATATACGTGTCTTACAGCGTCACGCAGGGCTGTCAACTGGATGAAGAGGTACCGTTGTTACGCGATGTTACGCTGAACATGGGCAACAACCGTAACAAAGTAGATGCGTGTCGCTCAGGAAAATATCCCTTGACATGATCCTGTTAAGACACAATCATCATAGTGGCTAATTTATCCAAAGGGTAACATTTATCTCAGACAGGTGCTATTTAACTTCTTCTCCTTCAGGGTTGTTGATCTCGATTAACTTTAAGGACGAAAAACAAATCCATACAAATCGACTCTTCAAGTTTCAAGGGTATCCGTTAATTGTTTCTTATTTGTTTTTGTTCCTTGTGTCATCTAAAGCAGATAGCCTGGTATAGAATACATGCATTTCTAATCAATCATCTTATTTCCCTGTACAATAGATATGTTCTACACAGACAAGGACAGCGAGTAATCGCCTGTAGGGACGTAACTATCGGAGAAGTTTATTATTCAGTTGTCAAGTCCACCGGAAAGGTAGGTTTATTATCTCTTTTTCTTGCAATGGCAGTCTCGATAAAGTTATATTTGGGAAGAATCCAAGTTTTGTTATTTTTTTCCGGGTTTCTTTAGTTAACCATTGTCTCCCAAAAACTTCGGAATGGCACCCTCATCGAAAACATTGAGGTCAGAAAATCTGTCGTCATATAAATGAAGCCGGTATACCCTTGAATATGACTTTTAACCCGAATCAAACAAACAAGGCTATTTGATAAATATTGATAGGCTAAAAAATTTCCCGTGGTCATACTGTTAACTGTAATACCGGATTGGATTGTCAATATATTATCTAAACCAATCGCTGTAGGCCTTTCGCACTTTTCGTTTGGGTCATGTGGGTCTTCTTGTATAGGACATGTATATTGGCTGAAATATAACACACCAGTCAATCTATTTGAAGTTAGTCTATGCCTACTCAACTCAACATCCCGGATTTGTCCAATTTGTTGACTGGGAGTCTTAAGAGCCTTGTATATGCCTAACCAGAACTCCACAACGGTAGAGTATAGTGTCATGATAATCTTGAGTCACATGCGGATAGCCGTTTTGTTTCTTTTCTTATTGACTTCTATTGAATATCCATTTTCAATAGACGTTAAACAATCCTATTTTAGTCTTTAGGCATTTATGTGCCTTTAAACCATCGATATAAACTCTCTTGTCTGATGTTGTGAAATTAAAAGTGTGATTGTAATCTGATCATGTTACGTTAAGGTCTTGTACACACTGTGGTCGAGATAATCTTAACTCAAACCAATATTTTGCAATTAACAATAAAGCAACTCTCCAAAACCCCAACCTGTGGTCGGCTTATGATTTGCCCTGGTCCTACATGTGTTGCAATGGAGTACCTGTTGACAAAGAATTTCCCTAACATTTCTAAAAAGTGTATTTAAATTCCGGTTCAATGTTTGGGCTTTCAATTAGAACACAAATGTGTAATCGAACTACACTGCTTTAACCAGTTCTACTTTTGTAAAAAGCGAAATTTGCTAATCAAAAACAGCCCATTCTTATCAACACAGGATGGACTGTGTTATTTAGATGATGGTACAGACAGTTAACATCCCTGTGTGTGAGGGGATGCATCACGATAAGATGACATCCCGAGTTATCATAGATGCTACCACCCATAACACCAATGCATGTTAGAAACGAATGTCAATAATGTATGGCTGATGGTCAAATATACTCATTCCACTTAATTAACTACTTAATAATTATACTGAATTATCTAGCTGGATCGAACTTAAAGAGATCTATCACTCTCGGAGCGTTTCTGTCCTTCTTCAAAGTATTGTCACAACATTGGGGGAGCCTTTTCTTATTCTCGAAGCATGTATCAGCTGTCGAGTATTTGTAAACACCGGCGTCCTGGCTTTACATCGTCATGGCAGCTGTTGGCAGTTCCTTGATCAATGCAAAACTGAGCCAAAATTCTTTTTTTTTTCCGATAAGGTGCTACTCTTGTTAATCCGCTATAGGCCTGTTGCACATTCTGATGACGAAAACGTACGAAAGCTGACAGTATGTGCAGAAAAGATAGAAAGATAGCATTACAATTTGGCAACAGCTCGCAAATGCTGCTCGCTTGACAAAAATGTGACTAATCTTTCGGAACACGTGCTGCACGCATGTCCACCTGGCTTTAGCTGCAGTTATTGATAATCCGCTATAGTATAAAGAAAGCAATACACCATACACAAAAAGTTTTAACAGCTACAAGAAGTTTGTACGAGTTGTGTTGATATTACACGTTTATTCCCTAACGGAAGTCTGTTCATGGTGTTCACAAATTTGAGGGATTAATTGACCACCTTTTGCGGCCATTTAACATTGTTTAATATATTGAATAAATGAAGAGATAAACATTTGGATCCCTTTTAAAATTTAAATTTACTAGACGTCTATTATTATTTTCTGGTATGATGACTTGTTTGCGGACATCGTCCATAATATAGAGTATTTTAGTGGCTTCAGTTGGGTGTACATCGTGTAAATATAAGTATTTTAAAATCAATCAATCAATCAATCAATCAATCAAGCAATCAAGCAGTCAGCCAATCATTCAATAAGACTGCTCGTATTGTTCTGTCTTGAGCACCTATGATTCAACACGCCCGCTAGCTTTTTGTTCAGAATCTACGCGGCTGGGTGCTCAATTATCCATTTTATTCAGTTTTTGATATAAAATATAAATTTGCATATTTTAAATGGTTTTCGAGACCAGTTATGTTTAGCATGCATTAACATTGACTCATTATGCATTGTAAAAGTGGACCTCGAGATTACATTAACACAGCTGTGTGATGTAATGTGCAATCAATCAATATAAACAACCAACACCGTGTTAATCATTCATGATACCTGGTGTTTATTTCCCACGAGGGTCACATTGTAATCCAATTAGCGCTCATAGATCAGAGCGTACTGGTCGGTTACGTGTTGGAATTTGAAATCAATCAACATATATTAAGAACAGAAATCACACGTGAACAGCCAACGCAGGTCATTTATGCGTATCAATGTGTCCGGAATCCGTTATATCTACAGTGTGTGAAATCAGCCAAACACTTGATATCAATAATGAACATCGGAATTCTTATCATTATAAATTTGACACATTATATTTCTCTGTGCTATATTAATTATTGACTTCTATTGTTGGTATCAACCGTACGCATAATTTTATTAGTACCCGGTACAATGTTCTGTGACTATTACATTGGCCTTTATACCTTACACTTAATTCAATGGCAATAGTAGTTGGCGTAACAAAGGAATCAACACACATTTTGGTAATTGATCCGTCTGGTCAGTCTGTTGTTTAAATCAAACATGTCCGTATAATTATTTAAGCCTCGTTGTTAAACTAGTTTAATAAAATGTAACCCTGGTGCCAGGAAATGGACGTTCGTTTGGTCGAGTGGCCGAGAAACACGACAAACAATGTTATTGATGTGGAATTGTTTACAAATTGTTTACACAGCACACCACAAATAAATTAGATTGACACCGTTAACCCGGTACCTGCACGGCGCATGCTCCTTATCTGCAAACAGGAAGTTTAGCTCTATATCGTTGACGTAAAGGAGTGAAACGACGGCTTGTATCTCAAACAACAGACACACGTGTGTCTTAGATGTGACCCTGGTCGCGCAACTGTACCTCAAGCCGTGTTACTTTTAACATCATTAGTTCAAGCTGTGTTAACGTCGAACAGTTATTTACTTGTCGAACCTGTCAGTTGAATCTACAGTTTGACTCCGCTTCCGACAACATGCACTTTAAATTGATGGCATTATACATGTAGGCCTACACTACTGGTTGATTGCACTAAAAACTCTGTGTAATGTGCCAACTCTCAATCACCATTTAAAATGCAGTGTTAAGACTACCACTGAGGAGTTTAACATAATAAAGTATAGTCCTGATGATGGTTTGATCAATAAACCGAAACGTTTACTCAAAATTAATTCATTATCTTTCTTCGGAGGCGTTGCTTTACTTCCCTAAAATGAAGTATGCAGTATGTAAGCTGACGATTACTTGGATACACCAGTCATGGTACATACCATTACAACATCCAATTTGAATTTGACCTTTGGCGGCGAACGCCTCACGCACATCCCCCCAGGTAACTCGCCTGTTGTAGGTGTTCTATGCCGTACCATTACTGTATCTATTACATGCATTGACATATACATGTACATTAGCAATACAGATTTAAAATAATCTACTAAAACAAGATGTATCTTAATCAATGGACAAAAACTAATCGTGAAATGATAAATAGATGAATATTTGCTGACTAATAGTTAATTCTGGAGGGAGAGAGAAGAGAAGCGATAGTGGATGAACAGGTTACCGTACTTTATGTCACATGTCAGCTATCAAATCAGCTTTAATGTGCTTACAAACGATATCATCCAGTCTCTCAGGAAACCATTGTTCATAACTGCTGATTATACTCTATTTATCCAATCTTTATATTTTACCCGTTAAATTTATCCCATGATAACACTAACCATCGACGTTTGGGGTCTCGGGAAAAACTGTATTTCTCACAGGGATTAGCGCTTCACTCAGATAATCTGTAACCATAGCAGACAGAAGTTGTTCCACTGGACACGACATATTGCTGCTCCTTTGTTTTCTCCTTTGGACCATCTAAAGTCATTCAACCAATAAAGGGGACTGACTTTGGACTGAATTAGCCGGGCTTCGGGGTCGCTGGTTTTGCGTTTCTTTCAGAAAAGTGTGAGTGTGTTGACAATTCAAACATATTTAACGTGATGCTACGACAAGCATATTTGAAATACCTAACACGATGGCATCTATTGTTTGAAGCTCTATTCTTCAAGTTCTATTGTCGAATACAAGTCACATCGCGTTGTTGGAAGAATCAGTGAAGCGAAATGGCATGCTAATTGTACAACATCGAGTCAAACCATAGGATAACACTCTCCACATGTTCACGTAAAAGTAGTGAAAAGAAATTTGAGAATTCCGTGATCTTATCTTTGCCAAACATCCTTTATGTCGTGCCACTATACGTTTAACACGAAGTACCATCGACTTTCAATTGGCATGCTGCAGTTCTTTGTGGATGTACTTCGTGTATGGAATGAAGGTAATCCAGAGTGTCAATGGGCATTTATGTTTTATGTAAATCTTTGGTTTCCACTATTAAGTTTACCAGAGTACAAGAGTAGAGTTACTCCGAAGAACATACGATGAATTTTGACTTCAATATTTCGGCGATTTATTTCATGATGATGTAAACAAAAATATTGAAGACAAATGAATCTTTCGTTCTTTGCAGTAACACTACTCTTGTACAATATGTATGTCTTGATAAAAAAAAGACGCATTAGAAAGATGCTAGACTATGGTTGTCCTTCATATGAATTGACTTCCTTAACAATAAAATTTTAATTTTCCGTTCAACCGCATTGAAACAAGCCAATTAGTATTTTGACGCACACTCAGAAATATTTTGTTCTTAAAACCTGAAATAAATTCAGATAAATTAAATTGTAAATGACAACGAAGTACTGAAATGCTGGTCAGGGTAATTTGAATGTCCTTCTTCCACTGGAGTCACCGCGATACTTGATTTTAAATAATCCTTTTAATGTATAGCTAATCAAGATGATCAGTTAGTTGCCTCGCTTGCTGTTGGCTGAAAATTCGCAGATTGTTTAAAGAATTAGAATAGCATTTTCCAGAGTTCCCTGCCAAAAATGGTCGGTGAGCATTTGTGTTGATTTCGATATAATTTGTCACTGAAATAAACTGGCGATTAAAGTTTTCTTCGATTTTCGACGAATGAAGCATTCCATTGTGTTGGAAGAGTTGTGTACGTAATTGATGGACATACAAAAGAGAACTTATTGATCGTCTCCAGAACAGAAAATGTATTTCACTTTAAGGGCGTATGTTTGAACCTCGAACTCAATGTCCCGCGAAATTCGCGGAACAACTGTGCATTCTGTTCTAGCGCGTCCTGATATGTTTGTTTTAGAAGGGAGTTTGTGCTAATTTACCGCTAAAATCGCTGTAATGGACCACACACGTGCTTCGTCGGCGCATGCCTTTTATTTTATTATGTTTTGATATATCCTGTATACGTAAATTATGTTGAAAAAAAAAATTAATTTTACTTCGCACAGTGTTTAGTTGAGGAGATCTTTATGTCATTTCATTGGTAAGATTCCTTGGATCTACCGTGACATATAAATTACATTGAAATGTTGTGTGCAAATTAAAGCGCTGATGTCTAGTATTCACCAAGTCATTAACTCCATTCATATAATTGTATCTGTATTTTTGTCAGCTTAGACTTCACTCAATGCTAATCAGACATGATGATAATAACAATTTTTGTTTTCATGTAGGCATTTGCACTTAGCCATCCTTTGATGATCTCTATTCTTGGGTAGAATTTAAACAACTTATCATCAATCCTGAAATTTAGAACGGAGACAGACAAGTAGAGAAAAAACAAGTACCTCTGTTATAGTTTTACATAGCAATGTCAGCATAAACTCTTAACTGTCTAAAGGTCATCCATGCAACGCTCAAACTGTTCTTTCGATATATTTTCTATGAAAATGATGGCCATGTGTGTTTTGAGACCACAACGTGGGCAGCTTTAAAAAGGTGATTACCCTTTAGCGATTAGACAATCAAAACATTGAAGCCATTTTATCATGTTAATGTTAACCCGTGTTCATTTTACAGAAAGATTATTATATGTGTGTTCGCCATTCCCCAAGTCTTTGTTCTTTCTCTAAACGCTATCCCTATGTTTACGCGCAGATCACCGCCTAAATTTCTCGCGTGTTTTGACTTTCACATAACGTGATCTAATTCTAACTACGGCGAATGTAAATATGTGACCTTGCATAACCAGTAAGTAGGCTACTTTTGTAAACTAATCTAGGGGAAAAGGCCACGTTGGAGAGAAAGAAAGAAGTTTGTCAACTTTGTACCACAGGAAAGCCTGGTTTTTCACAGCATCGTGTGGGTGGGCTACAATAGATTTTTCCTGTGCTATTATTTTACCTACATCCATTTCAATGTGAAATAACACTTCATGATGTATTTGGTTAAATAAATGTTATTAAATTGTTTATTTTGTGGAAACTGGGTACATAGGAGTTTTTTTGTTTGCATGTGATAGTATGTGAAATGACACGGCAGCGGTTCCTCTTCTTCTGTAAGTTGTGGTTGGGAATAAACACGATAGTCAGTTACGATTGCTAAGTGAATGTTTTAGTATCGCGATTGATCTCAATCTGATGTATGTGGAATGATTGTGAACCGACTTTGCTGCTGTTTTTGATCGATCCCAATTTGATGTCTGTGAAATGATTGTGAACTGAATTTGTAGCCGGTTGTGATCGATCTCAATTTCATGTTTGTGAAATGATTGTGAACAGAATTTGTTGCCGGTTGTGATCGATCTCAATTTGATGTTTGTGAAATGATTGTGAACCGAATTTGTTGCCGGTTGTGATCGATCTCAATTTGATGTTTGTGAAATGATTGTGAACCGAATTTGTTACCGGTTGCGATCGATCTCAATTTGATGTTTGTGAAATGATTATGAACCGAATTTGTTACCGGTTGCGATCGATCTCAATTTGATGTTTGTGAAATGGTTGTGAACCGAATTTGTTACCGGTTGCGATCGATCTCAATTTGATATTTGTGAAATGATTGTGAACCGAATTTGTTGCCGGTTGTGATCGGTCTCAGTTGCATGTTTGTGAAATGATTGTGAACCGAATTTGTTGCCGGTTGTGATCGATCTCAGTTGCATGTTTGTGAAATGATTGTGAACCGAATTTGTTGCCGGTTGAGATCGATCTCAGTTGCATG
>JARFOD010035256.1:0-10454 GCA_031763545.1 Mopalia muscosa
CAGAAGTTGTACATCCATAACAGTCGTCATGTCTTACTAATTCACCAGCTTCTAAATGCCACTCAAACAAGATATTATGTCACTGTTTTATGGTGCACGTCGATGAAACACAGCCACGTTCAACTCAACTCACACGACTGTGGAATGTCAAACTCGTTCGCTCGTCAAAAGTTACAGTTCGATCGCTTTATAAATGACACCACGTGAAACAGCACCTTTGCTTTGCCTGAAGACCCTCTTCACCTCAACCCTTGACACAACGAAGAGTCGTCAACCACCCCAAAGTCTAACACAGGGAAGCATACTTCAGATGTGATTTCGATCTCTGCGTCGTCCAATCCAAGTGCTTTCGTCGACGGCCGCGTGCTAGTTATAAACTCACCTGTGCCATCTCCATTCAGTCATTCCCCAATTTCTGTCGAGATGTCTCAGCAACAACCAGAGACGGTGGGTGAGCTGCAGGTTGCTTTAGTCAGCTCAACTACAGTCAGCACCTCAGCAAGAGCCCGAGTTCATCTCCATGACATTTCAGGAGGCAAAGAAGGAAGATGTGGCGGATGATAAACCACGAGCACGGCGACGGACCTTCAAGATGTACTCCGGGCTGTCGACGCCTTGATGGCGACTGGGGTGATTGGAAGTCAAAACCAACCCCCACGCCCAACAACCCAAGAGCCACGGGCGTCCGCTCGTGGCACATTCTACCTGGACTGGGAACTGGATGAGAGGGCCGGGGAAGGAGGAGAGCTTCGGTTGTTGAGTAGGTACGAAATTTGAACACAACTGTGTTGTGTGTTCCTTCCAACGGCCCATATTAGGGCCACCCAACTCTTCCGACAGAGGTTTTCTCTGTCAATTTGCAATACCAATCTAACACCAGACCCCAGACACACCTTGACTTAAACATGCCTTTTTTTAACAACAGCAACCACAGTCACCACCAGACCACGGTCCTAACATACCACCTCGATTCAAACCGAGGAACAGTCACACACGTTAACATGTTGTAAATAATTAGTGCATAAATACGCCCCTCGGATTATTACATAAATACGTGACCGGAGCCAAAATTGCTCCGGACACGTATTTATGTAGTTATTATTTACTACATAACAACGCTAAACCTTTCCTTATTATGTAATAAAAAATATGACCTCTGCTGCACATACTATACTACTAAAACGATCTAGTCTATACATATCACTGACATAACCCTAGTTACATTCAACAGGAAATTGCACCATATGGGAGAATACAGGCCGCGAAACGTTCAACGGAAATAACCGTGAACAGTTTTAAGGAGAGGTGAAGGCTAATGTCAGGTCATGAAATTAAGACTTAAGAAGTCTAACTACAGCGTGGTTAAACCACTAAATTCCCTCTGTGACCTTGATCCATATCGCCTTCAAGTACATTTTCCGGTCAGGTCAACAGAAAGACATGGAGGCAGGAAGCAACCTAGAACGGCAAGCAGAGGGTTAACTTTAGAACTGTTGTTAAGACAGCATTGCACTCATTAGGACTTAAAATGAAGGAAACACCTGTATGTAGCCAAGAGTTAGATCCAGACACATCAGAGAATGAATATCAAAAGAACTCTGTGTGCGGTACAGAGGATGTAGAGACCCGTGCACCAGATCTCTTCACACCACCTTTCTGTCGTAATGTCTCAGCAACAACCAGAGACGGTGGTTCAGCTGCAGGTTGCCGTAGTCCGCTCAACTACACAGTCAGTACCTCAGCAAGAGCCGAGTTCATCTCCATGACATTTCAGGTGGCAGAGACGGAAGATGTGGCGGATGATGAACCCACGAGCACGATGACGGACCTTCAAGATGTACACCCGGCTATCGACGCCATGAAGGCGGCTGGGTGATTGGAAGTCAAAACCAACCCCATGCCCAACAACCGAAGAGCCACAGGCGTCCGCCCGTTGCACATTCTACCTGGACTGGGGGCTGGATGAGAGGACCGGGGAAGGAGGAGAGCTTCGGTTGTTGGGTAGGTACGAAATTTGAACACACAACACAGTTGTGTGTTCCTTCCAAAGGCCCTTCTTAGGGCCACCCAACTCTTCTGAAATTGGTCTTCTCTGTCAATTTGCAATACCAATCTAACACCAGACCCACACACACCTTGACTTAAACATGCCTTTCTTAAAAAAAAACAACCACCAATCACCACCAGACCACGGTCTAAACATACAATCCTATATCATACCTAGGAACAGTCACACACGTTAACATGTAGTAAATAAGTAGTACATAAATACGTACGGGGGAGTCATTTTGACGCCCCTCGAAATACTACATAAATACGTGAATGGAGTCAAAATGGCTTCGGACGTATTTATTATTTACTACGTAACCACGCTAAACCCTTATTATGTAATAAAAAATATGACATCTGCTGCTCATACTATACTACTAAAACGATCTAGTCTATACATATCACTGGCATAACCCTAGTTACATTCAACAGGAAATTGCACCATATGGGAGAATACAGGCCGCGAAACGTTCAACGGAAATAACCGTGAACAGTTTTAAGGAGAGGTGAAGGCTAATGTCAGGTCATGAAATTAAGACTTAAGAAGTCTAACTACAGCGTGGTTAAACCACTAAATTCCCTCTGTGACCTTGATCCATATCGCCTTCAAGTACATTTTCCGGTCAGGTCAACAGAAAGACATGGAGGCAGGAAGCAACCTAGAACGGCAAGCAGAGGGTTAACTTTAGAACTGTTGTTAAGACAGCATTGCACTCATTAGGACTTAAAATGAAGGAAACACCTGTATGTAGCCAAGAGTTAGATCCAGACACATCAGAGAATGAATATCAAAAGAACTCTGTGTGTGGTACAGAGGATGTAGAGAGGCATGCACCAGCTCTCCTCACAGTACCTAGTACGAGAAATCCAGACAAGAAACGAGGAATTTTAAAATATTCCAGCACAGTTACCTTTGTTTAACGATAAATCTTTCTAAATTGTGTGTGGTAAAAAAGCTTCCTGGCCCATTTTCGTGTGACAGCCAAATGGAATATGACAATGATACGGCCACTGGGCATGTGCGAAATCCAATTCTTGGTAATGGAGTTCTCCAATGAATCCCAGTACAGACTTCAGGAAAGAAATGTCCATAAGATCAATGTCAGCAGAACCATGAAAGGACTCCATAAGCAAGTGAAATCAATCACAAGTTCAAATGATAAAACTGCCTTAACAGAGACCTCAAACACAAAAAGGTAATCCTGACATTGTAAACGTGTCAATACCAAAGTTAAATCATGTGCGGAACAAACTATCACTATCACGGAAAAGGAAAAACCCTGCAGTGAATTACCTTCAAAACCCTAAAGTTCACGTTAAGAATTGGCCATGTCTTGTCAGTGAAGAAGAGTGTTCAGACGACCCACCATCTATAGCCTGTGACAAGTGCAACCAGTGGTACCATTTCACCTGTGCTAATCTTGGTCAAGAGAAAACAAAATGCAGAAAGCCGTTCTGTCAGAAATGTGTCCTCACATCAGGGCCCGGTTGCTCAAAGCACTATTAAATTTAAACCTCTATTAGATGACGTCACGCCATGTTGAAGGCCTATCTTTAACTCGGTATTAGCGATTTAACCTGGTGTTAGCGACTAATACTCTTTCGAGCAACCGGCCCCTGGTTTTGAGACTCGTCGGTTTAAAAACTTTTGACATGTATCATTTGATGTTTATTGGAAGCATTTTTCACATTTTTTTCTCTGGAAAAAGAAATTTGAAGAAAATCAGTGATCTCTCTGATAGATTAAGTGAAACAGCCTTAAGCACGGCGTAAAACACCAATTATTTTTTCAGTCATTCATTCATTCATGCAATATGGTGAATGTTTGTCAATTTATTTGGCGCCTTAAAATAACCGCATGCTTTAAAATAAACCCAATGATTAGAGTATGTATTAAGAGGTTAGATTGACCTGAACTGATAGTAATGGATCATTACATATGGTCAACCAGACAAACCGGTTTAACAAAGAAGGTGACCATTTGTCTGATTCACGCTTAGTTGGTCTCTAACACTGTGCTATAAACGGATTCACGCTTGGTTATTTTGTGTTTTCTCTATGACACTATCTTGGCAGGGTAATGAGTCGCATATATTTTAAACAGAGCGCAAGATCTACTCGCTTCGGACTACAAAATCCCTAAAGATAAGAATACGGAGGTGCAAACTGACAAGGTAAGCGCGTAACTTCATAAAACTGTACACGTATAAGACCCATTATACTATATACTATGCAATAAAGCTCCATGGACCGATTTAAAGCGATATGTTCACGAAGTTAACACCGTATGCCAATGCAAAGAATAGCATATCAGCTTTAAGATTCTGCTTGGTTTAAAAAATTTTGACGCTGAGTCACCACGAAGGCAAATAATTTTAGTTGATGTCCCCATGTTCTACTGGCTAGTATGTTGCGGCGAGTGAAGTGACGTGAGTTGAGTGTTTAGCTCTTTTTCTCCCAGGAGGTACAAAATTTATCACAGGCGAATTCCTTGTCGATAAAGATGGCTTCAGTGGGGTTTTTTTCAATTAAATTTAAATGCACCTTGTCATAAATGTACAAATTAACAGTATTGTGTAATTATAAACCAAAAAAATAATCAACAAAGATGTCAATTGAGCCCTTCTAAATGCCGACTTAACAGTAGAAACAAAAACGTGTGGTATTTGAATTAAGTTGAATGTCACTAAAAAGAAACTTTGCTGGGAGTGAAGTTTTCGTTTAACATTCATGATCCATTGTTTCAAAACAGGCGGCAGTTTCACGGGAAATCTGTATTATGTCAGTCCCTTAGACTGATTTTAATTAGGGCTAGATATGAAATTAACCGCACACTGAGGCACTTTGATTCCGGATGGACGATTTTCACCTAAATATAATTGAAATTTTAATTATAAAAATTCTGGATTACCACGCGAGGCGTCAGCTTTTCAAAATCTGAAACCTGAATTGAACATAGACGAAGGATATCTATTACCCAAATTATGGACTGGGCTCTAATACAAGTGTTTTTCTTTCCTTAGGTAATTTATTTGGTAGCATGCATGCATGCGTATCTTATATGAATTTCATACTTGTAATTTTGTGTTTTTCTCACAGATTTCTTCTACACTATAAGAATTTTTTTTTCCATCATTATCTCTATTATATCCCATTATGGTGCCAGCCCAGATTATTTCTTTCTTAACTCCAGACAGTCCATTACTTAGGCAGTTACTTTGGAACTGAATCCTCTTATTACACATGTAGCATGTTAGGTATCTTATCTGTGGTTATGGTCCACACTGTTCAATAGAACATTAGACCTTGTTCATTTCACTACTGTATATTGGTATATAGCTTCTATCTGTCCTATTTTTCTTTAGTTAATTTACACCTGATGACGACACAAGCATATGTATCGAAACGTTGCGTTCTATCACAAAACAAGAATTGGTTATCCAGAAATTGTATAATTGTGCTATACCACGTCTAAATGGTGGCATTGACAAATTACCGACCCAAATCGCGTCATCACGGAAAACTCCAAACCTAGGCGGAGAAGTTTGTGCGGTTTCTTCAAAGGGAAATCGACAAGATGTCTGCGCACTGAGAAAGCTTGAGGCGAGGTATTTAACTTCAACTTTGATAAATCAAACAAAAATGAAGAAATCGTAGAAAATATCTGTTTAGTTGGTTTGAAAGCAAATGTTATATGTTTTTGTATCCAATTGTCGTCTGACTTCGGGAGCTTATCGCTTTAAGCTCTGATTTTCACTTTGAACTAAATTTGTTTACATAAGATGGTATAGTCCCGACACGTAAACAGAAATATTCAGTTGGCGATCGTGAAGCCCTCGCTTGCGTATGGGAGTGTGAGAAGTGGCATACTGATCACCAAGCCTTAACAACCTGACTTTCCTCAAAATGAACAGGTAGAAAAACCAATGAGAATTGCTCGTTGCTCTGCTGGTTTGATGAATTACAACTATGATGTGAAATACACTTCAGGTATAGAGAATCGTGTTGTCGATGCGTTTTCGCGGTTGCCTATATCTGACCACACCGATAAAGATTTCGACGATGAAACTATTTATAGTATTTTTCTGGATACAACATCAGTCACTAAGTTGGATTTGAAATATGCAACACTCTACGATGACTGTTTAAGTCAAGTTGTTAGTAATGTTCAAACTCGTTGGCCTGACAAGAAATTGATCAAATTCGAGCAGCTTCCATATTTTCGCGGACGCCACGAGTTATCTGTTATTGACGATATTATTTTCCGTAATTACCGTGAATTTGACTATTTCTTACGCCGGCGCGATATAAAACACTTACATTCAGCAATTTACTATCTGCAATCAAATATGTGAAAACAACACGTTAGACAACGTAGACCGCCAGTATGGCATAGATATTATGTTCTGCTTTGAGCTGATACATCTGAAACAATGTGGTTAAACGTTTAAACCATATGAAGAGATTTTCAAAATGCCTAGAGGACAATTTAATAAAAAACAATTATAGCTGGAGGAACAATGTTTTAATGATATGAAGTTATAGAGAGAAATGTGCTACAAAAAATTGACATTCTCTAGTTTGAATTTTGTCATGATATATGTATAATTTGTAGCCCTAATAATATTTTTTTACATTGTGGTAATTATTTGTTTGCTTCTCTATCTCACCATTTTTAAACTTGAAAAAAAAAAATGTTTGATAACTTCAAATCATTCGAAGGTCAGTTTTAAACGGTAAAAAGTTATATGATGTTTCATTGACATTGTTAGACATTGTTAATATTTTGTCTCGCTTTGTTTTATTACTTCGTTATATTATACATTTAATTTCAACTATGTATTTTTTGCGAAAAGGGAAAATGTGACGTCTTAAGCTATATTCAGTTGCACAACGTTTAAAGGAAAATTACTCCTGTCATAACATTGTTTCAAAGCACTGTCCACATAAGGAGGTAAAGGCGACTTGCCTGAATAAATGGGAACGAAACTACATATGTTTTTTTTATTCTGTGATCCCATATAGCCATTTGAATCATTTGTAACTGTACCACTGCCTTCACTTCATGATTCCTAACGTGGCCTACTTTTCCACAACTACTACACCAAACAACCCTACGCAGTTTAGAATAGGACACGACAGTAAGCAAACATCAATCGAAGAGAAGAGAAAGCACCGGTAGTGCTTCCGTGTTTGACTATAGAGATCCTCACTCGATCAAGTGCTCACAGATTCGACTGAAGACCTGTTGCAAAATGACGTTGCCACTCTATATAGTGTAATACTATACCTCATTTAAATTTCTCCCTATTGTTTGCATATGTTTGTTGCGGTCACTATTCTGTTATATAGACCCGTAACATTATAATGGCCGGCAATGTTTTTAAAGTACTTCCCTTGGTAGTACTTTCCACTGTAAACACTTGAATAGTATTTGCATTATAACGGAGAAATTGGCTCATCTCATTACAGTAAAAGACTTACAGTTCTTAAAGTTCTTCCCCATCTTAAGTAAAACAACATAATTTCTGATAAACAGTTCGGGTTTTGGGCAAACCACAATACTGCATTACTTTATGACAGACTTGTCGAAGGTAGGGAGGCAGGTAAATATACGGCTGTCTCGTTTCTGGATCTCTGGAAGGCCTTTGACTAAGTCAATCATGATATATTATTACAAAGTGGAGCACCTGAATCTTGCATTAAAAGGAAACACCTGTTAAGTGTCTGGCCTGTTGTGGTCATCTGTGTTAATAAATAAAGCTGTGTTCAGTTATGACAAACAGTTAATGTTTCAATTAATAGATATAAAGTAATTAAGATTTTCCCGGCCAAGAGTTGTGACGTAGCTGTATGAGGTTTACAGAATGAGTTTTTCCCATACGCATACGTCATCAAGCTTTTCACCAATCAAGTGCGTTAGATTCTTCACTATTTAAAATCATTTTTTACCGAAAAATTATATATAAAAAACAAAAAACAACATTTCATCTGAAGGAAACATGTTTCATCAGATGAACATAAGTTTTTATTAATGCTTGTGGATATATAAGTAAACCCCATACATGGTTCTGTGCCAATAGACTATCATGAAATATACAGAAAACAAAATTCATGCCGATAAAACCAAACCATAGACCTGAACACAAATACTACCAACTGTTTGAATATCTAACACGGAAGTCCAGCGCGTAAAACAATTCAACTTTTTGGGAATATTTCTAAATGATAAACTTAATTGGAAAACACACATTGACTATATTAGCAAAAAAATCTCTCGAAACATTGGTGTCCTCAGCCATGTCAAAGATTCTTTAAATAAAAGGTCTTTGTTTATACTATATTACTCGCTTATATATCCCTATTTAATTTATGGTATTTCTCTCTTGGGTAATACTTATGAATTCCATTTAACGTCACTCTTTCTAATCCAAAAACGTGCTGTACGTGTTATAAGTTTATATCATACGGCACCGTTATTTTTTAAACTACAAATCCTTCCACTCCCGCTTCTCGTTCTTTAAGTAACTTGGTTTTATCTTATAAGTTCTTGCATAGTTTGAGTTATATCTTGTTAGACAAATAGCTGTTTAACAACGTATTGCCAGACGTTTTCTATTTGATTTTAATAGACTTTTCTCTTACACTTATCTTATTATTTATTCAAGTCAGCTGGTCCCAGGAAATGGAACAAATTACCACTACATATTGGAGTTATTGAGTCAGCATCACTTTTCAAAACAAGATTAGAAGTATACTTACTTCAATCCAACCCACTGTGAAAACTCCATATTTATTCTTGCCACTTCTCATTTAATTAAACATTTCCAGTAAAAAATATGATCTACCGTGTAATGAACGGCCTCGAAAAACAGTTTAAAATATTAACCTTATTTATTCAACTGAACAAATTATGCATAATTCTATATTTTGGGAAAGAACAAGCCCTCTTTGGGCTTTATTCCCGCCACGCTATTTATAAATTGTTGTCTAAATGCAATATATATATATTTATTATGGTGAATAAATATCAAATAAAAAAAAAATCATATACTATAAAAAATAATGCAGGAGACTTAGGGCCAAATGAAATTTTATAGACTGGTAAGTCACCCACACAAGGTTATATGGACATCGGCTTGGCTTCGATCCATATAACTTTTTTGTGGGTGGCTGCCCAGTCCATAAACTGCCATTTGGCCTACATCCCCTGCATTATTTGTTAAATATTGCACCGGTTTACCGTTAGCAATATAAGGTGTTAGTTGCGTTCCGAACGAAAGCAGGCCGGGTTTTTTCTCAGAACTGTAAACTCTTGCATTGTATTGGTTTGTTTTATTAAAACATGAGAATTAAGGCCAGCAGAATAGCCTTTCTCTCTTGACTAACACAAAGTTCGCGCCACCTAACAAAGCTTAATGCAGTAACGTTGGGAGAAATTGTTTTAGAATATATCCAACACTTATCAACACTGTACTGATTCACAACTTTGCGATGTATGAAGATATATCTTTCAATTTTATTCAAGAGAAAGAAAATCGACCGGTATCCAAGCTCTGATCTCTGAATAGCTGTGCCAAATAAAAATACACATAGCCTCTGTGATAAAACTAGCGGCAGTCCATGTTTAAACATTTAACTTCACAGCAATCTATACGACTGGATATCAGCAAATTTCTGCCGCTGTTGGTCAGTTGTTAGGGTGTAGGCCAACTGATCCTACCTCGATATACCTCTCATAGGCGCAAGTCATTCTATCGAGCTCCGGATGCGAGGAAGTCATATGTGGCTTCAACAACCGCGTATGCAGTTTTTAAGAGGTAGTTCTCACTGGTAAGGCACAGTAAAAAGTGGGCATTTGGTCGTCGTATTTGTGAAATGTCCTTGAGGACCGTATTAAAACCCTTAAGGGCTATGTTAAAGCCCTTGAGGACCATGTTAAACCCATTGAGGACCTATTAAAACCCTTGAAGACCATGTTAAACCCATTGAGGACCATGTTAAACCCATTGAGGACCATGTTAAACCCCTTGAGGACCATGTTAAACCCCTTGAGGACATCTAAAACCCCTTGAGGATCATGTTAAACCCATTGGGGACTATGTTAAACCCATTGAGGACGATGTTAAACCCCTTGAGGACCATGTTAATCCCATTGAGGACCATGTTAAACCCCTTGATGACCATGTTAAAACCCTTGAGGACCATGTTAAACCCATTGAGGACCATCTTGAAACCTTTGATGACCATGTTAAACCCCTGGATGACCATGTTAAAACCCTTGAGGACCATGTTAAACCCATTGAGGACCATGTTAAACCCCTTGAGGACCATGTTAAAACCCTTGAGGACCATGTTAAACCAATTGATGACCATGTTAAACCCCTTGAGGACCATGTTAAACC
>JARFOD010035267.1:0-10454 GCA_031763545.1 Mopalia muscosa
AAAGGATGATTATATTAACATCATATATATTTAGAAAGCTGAGGATTTCAAGATTCTAAATATAATGTCATATTATGATTCGTTTTATTTTATAATGACAAAAAATTTTCTCCAAACTTGCATGTCTGTGTAGACCGGTATTAAAACTAAAAAAGTGTCATAGAGTTTTTCTAAATTCAAGTTAGTTTTTGTACAATTGATAAAAATATACGTAAAAAATAAAAATTCACCCTTAAAAAAATTTGTTAAATATCTTCAAAACGAAAGTCAATATCAAAAAAACTGCATGACGGTTTTTTAGATAATGGCTTCAAGATTGTCTGTGCCAAATTTCCACCTCTTAGTGTAAATAGTGTACGAGAAATAAAGGATTTCGATCATAAAAATCAAGAAAAATGAAAGCTGAGAAAACAGCATAAATGTATGTAAGTGATTGAACTCGGGTTTGTTTCAAGGTTACTCCAATAAATTTAATTAACAACAGGTTTTTTTTATAATTGAATGAAAAGGCCAAATAGAGTTTTATCTATTGCATTAATTTTTTAAGTACATTATTTTAAAACAATGTCTTTAAATGTCAAATTTAACTTCAAAATCTTACAGACTTCGGCATCACAGATTACGTTCACACCTTTGTTAATAACTGACAGTATGAGTCCTATTGGAGGCGTGAGTAGTCTGTATAAATGTGTATTCTACCACCCGTAAACATTTGTTCCCCACGTCTAATTTTCGGTTCAAATACACATCCCAACGATCATGTAATTGATCTGTGGGCTTTTCACTAATTGATTTGTGGTAATAGTCAGCAGGTAGTCAGGCAAGGTGAGATCATCTCTTTAATCTTTTCCGCCCTTCGATATGCATAATCTTTGAAGCAGATATTTTACAATTTAAATGATGAAAAGAAGATTCCAGAAAGGCAGAAAAAGAAAAAAGGACTTAAAAACAAACAAAAAAACTTGGAACCTGACACAATGATGGCAATGTTCTTTTAAGGTCTTGAATATTGATCAGGTATCTAGAAACTTCATCCACAAGTTATTTGTGAAAATCCACATAAATCCAAAGTTGACCATCACATATCTGGAAGCTGATCACTGGATAGCTGACGTCAATAGCTGACGCACTATCCTGGTATTAAAGGACTGTCCTGATTTGATTTGCCTTGTAAGTTTATAAGTTGATATCCATAAACTGCAATTCCATCAGATCTAAGAGTCCCTTGGGTAGAGGTAGGGGTGAAGGAGACACCACTGTGAAGCTCTGACGTTCCAGATCTATACCAGTACTATAACACAAAATGTTGTTGTTAAAATCAATTATCAACACAAGGGTAAACATTCTGGTAAACTGTTGTTTTATGCAACTAGAGCAGCAAGATTAAATGAATACAGTACTATGAGCATCTATCCCAGTTGTATTTACTGGTTACTCTCATAAGCCATGCTGTTTGTGTATTAGACAACAATTTGTTTGATTGCCTAGGTTTCAGCACAGGGGTCGGGCGCCTTTTGCAACGCCCCGATGCCGCCAAGCGTTACAACTGCGCTGTTTAGGGAGTGGCCGTGTATCCGCGTTTACACGTCCTTCGTGTTATCTGCGTTCTCGCCGGCGGAAACCATTAAGAGGAGAGTGCGAGGCGCGCCGCGGAACTTCGTCGAGACGTCGAGCTGGCAGAGGTATTCGCCGGGTGGCAGATTGAGCGCCTTCTTGATGTACTTGGGTTTCGGGATGGGGGCTTTCTGCAGTGTGGCGCGTTGTTCGTCTTCTAGCTGTGCGGCTGTAATGCCCCGTGATCCTGCTCCTTTTCGACAAGCGTCGAGAGGATTGTCAGGCACCGGGGGTCTTGGGCGGCAACAACGTGTATGGGGTTTCAAGCGATCGCGCGGACGTCCCTCGACTAGGATACCCTGGCTGGGTCTATCTTAATCTTCAACCCGACGAGCTCACCAGCGGGAGGACCAGAATGCCGTTCTACCGTATTTGTTCGTGTCTGACTCAAAGACGTCGAGCACCCTTTGGAGTCCCTGCTTTGCCCACAGGCAGCAAACCTCGGCGTCCAACTCTTTGTCCGATTGGGTGTGCCGGGCGTCTTCGACGAGCGTCTTCGACATGCCGACCAGATAGTCGACCCGGGCGATGTCTTGCACGAGGTTGCTCTGCGTCATCGAGAAGCAGATGAGCCACTACGAACTTTTTGGACCACATGCCCATGACCTGGAATGTTCGTATTGCCATCGTGTTATCTCTAGGGTGTTGGATATAGATTCAGTTGCTCAGTATATTTTGGGCTACTCGTGTCTAATTGGAAATTTTTGGAAAGGACAAAATGGTAGCCGAAACCGTGGTAGCCGTTGGCAAAAGAATCGTACATGGTGCACGTGTCCAATTGTTTTGTCTGCGAAACGCCCACCATATCAATAGGGCAACGACAAAATGGTACCCAAAACCGTGTTAGCCCTGACCAAAAATAACCTACTGTAACCGCTTGGGCTGGGGCGCCCGAGGGGTGTGGCGCCCCTTCTTCTGACTGTCTATTCTTGTGCTGGGGGCGCCCATAAGGCTGTCGCTTAGCGCCTTGAAGTAGTAGAGGAGGGGGCTCTGAACCTTCAAAGCCTCCAACACAGAATTATCTTCTATTGTCTGGTGGAGGCTCTGAAGGTCCAGAACCCCTTCCCCTACTACTACTTCCAATAGCCCGCAGAACGGTACTCCGAGCACGTTTCTGGGACCCATGCCAGTAGAGAAAGGGCGGTGTAACGCCGATCCGTCAGTGTACCTTTCAAGATAAACGAAGGGCGGGAGGCGTCATCACCACAATAACTGTGACACGGAGAGACACTAAGGGGTTTGGAGAAGCTGAAACAGAAAACACGTATGCCTTCCAACTGCCTATTAGAGTCTACAGGGGAGTTGAAGTGCCTGCGTCCCAGCCAATGTGGCCAGTTTTGTCGACAATCGAAATAACAACCTCCACTATACTGGTAAAGAGTGGAAAGCAGCACTTGATACAATCAATGCGCTGGGTGGCTGGCACCTGGAGATAAAATCTGCCCTGCCCTGTCCTACTAGAATTTGGGGAAAACTCATGCCGTCAAAAAGGTATAAAACAAGGATCAGCTATTGGCTGCCTATGATCTAGGACGCAAGAACAGTCGAGGACAATCCTTTGCATGGCTATGTGCTGGAAACGAAAGGGGCCCATTCCGTCACATTAAACCTAACCATTGAGTTGATTTATCGTCTTGTTGTGCCAGGTGAATTTTCATTCAAGCCGTCCTTGGAGATCGTCCAGATGACTTTGTTCCTCTCACCAATGGGTTGAAATTTGAAATGGGGCCCGAAGGCCTCAAACCAACTTATGTACGTCTACATTCGCTGCTCGCATACCTGACGAGTCAGAGGAGCCAATCGTTGAATTTAGCCTGTTGGGCTTCACCCACCTGATCGCAAAAAAGTGGGTAGTCTCTTGAAACCCTGCATCTTGGTCCTATTAAACTTCGCTGTCTATATTACAGCACCCACGGCTTGACAAGCTCTATTTGAAGTTATAGATTGACAAACCTACTACGTAACTATCTTAGGTCTCTATCCAACGCTTCATGAGAGTAATACCACCTTCTAAGACACTAAGTCACACTCACAAAGTCACCGGCTCCGGCATATACTAGTAAGCGAAATAGAGCATCGTCTGAAGACGGAAAAAGATAACAGAGCCTCCCTTTACAAAAAGTACAACCGGAGAGAGAACGCCTGTGATGGCGTCCAGACAGTTCTTACCGCAGTCGGCCTTGGGCTATGTTCATCGGGGATAGGCCTTCTCTCTACAGTTATTGTGACGCCTGTCGTAGTCGGTTTAGAAGCGGCGGCAGCCGTCTTCGGGCTGGCACCTGTCATTAGCAAATTTGTAGCCCGTCGCCTCCGAGAGAAGGCTAAAAACATAATGAGATTCACGCCCTGGTCGAATCAAAACTAAACACAATCTCGGACCACATGTCCAAGGTTATGCAGGACGACAACATATCTGCTGAAGAATTCAGCCTGATCCTCTCCGAGTAGAAGAAATACGACCGAGAAATGGAATAGACAGAAGAAGAAAGAGGCGAGTGATAAGGAAAAAAATAATTTGATTCAGCAGGGGAGAGAATAAGCTATTCTGTTGTTGTACTGGGCAAGGTTCACTGTAGTGAACTGATGGCACAGCTATATAGCTATACAGTTGGCCTGCTGCTTTTGTATGAGCACACATTCTGCTAAAACTGGTCCAGCCATCGCGGGTGTGACGTCAGTTCACTGCAGTGACCCCAACCCGAAATTATTTATCACTAGTTGGGCTGCTGATTTAATATGAGCACACATTCTGCTAAACCTGATCCAACCATTGCGGGTGGGACGTCAGTTCACTGCAGTGCACCTTGTCACAGTTGGTATAAAGGAAAATAACCGGATTGGTGAACAGACCTCCGGCATGGTCTATATTAATACTGAAAAAAACGTAAATATGTGAGCCCAGGCTGTACATAATATAAATGGGTACGCCAGTCTTATATACAGTACCGGAGAACGGGTGTCTTTAGGCTGCGGTTTAAAAGTGTTGACAGGTTGAACGAATTCTATGCCTGACGGTGATGGGGTATGGACAGTGAAAATAACCGAGCTGGATATCAAATCATGTTATGCAATTATACAGAATGCCAGGATGCCAAAAAGAAGTTGGTGGGAAGGTCCCGGCCTACACACACAATTACCATAAAAAGTTGTGTAGGCCGGGGCGTCTCCACCTACACAACTTTTCTGAAAAAAATAACCGCTATTGTCTATACTACTCTTTTCCGTCGGTCGTAGACTGTCACTCCTATTGTCGTTGAATCGGCTCATTTCATTGGTCGGTGGATTTAGGGGAAAATCACAGCTAGGACATGATCATGTGCCCTTATTCGACTACGATAACAAGAAAGAAGTTTATAATGTACCAAGGTTAATACACCAATGTCTTAACTTGATGTCTCGCTATGATGACCTTCTACACTAAACGAGACTACGGGAATCATGTACACCTCCATAACTGAAAAAATGTTGACATGCAGTTAGAGAGTTTATAATCGCAAAAAGTAAATAAAAAGCTGAGCCATTATGCTTAATATTTTATTTCGATCGGATACCGAAGCTGAAGACCGTGAGTGCTATTACTTGGTCGCTGGAGAAACACATATTTTTATATCGAATTTTAATATATTTTTGTTTGTTCTCTTGAGTAGGGATTCCCCTCATATGACAGCGTGCCAGCCCAATAGGTAGAAAAACCACCCTCAACATGACTGGCAACATGAACAACACAGGACAATCACAAGACATAACACGATGACACCCATATATATCTGCTTCGTATTTAAACCGATAGCCGACAATCCCGTATATCAACCTTTCAAATGGAGGCCATGAAAAGCATAGTAGCCTTTCACTACTGCGATCTTTCAAATTTAGGGAAAGAAAGCAAAGCGAGGCAGAAATGTGAATTGGTTCCTGCTTCGCTGTCTCGTCCTCTTTTTGAAAGGTTGGTGTACGGGATTGTTGGCTTTCGGCTTCCATACGAAGCAGATATGTATGGGTGTCATCGTATTGTGACTCTTGATTGTACCGCGTTGTTCATGCTATGAAGCTATGGCAGCCAATAATGGCCATCTCGCCCTTTCAAAAGTTGGCAGCCATAGCTTCATGTTGCCCTTAGCCCTGAGTGATTATTATTATTGAAATTTGGTTCATTGCCCAATTAATCCACATGACGGGGAGTCAGGCATTTGCTCAGAAGAAAATTTACAAAGTTTGTTTCTCAAGTTGACCTTATGGCCAAGAGCAGACCACTCTTCATGGGGAATCCTGACTTAAGTTTAGTGTTAAATGTGCAACACTGTTAGCGGATTTTCTCCTATTATAGTCGTTTTATTTCACCCAACCGATTCATCGAAGATCCCAAGTAGAGGGCAAACGACTTTGTCTGTCACGTGTAACATATTGTGTTCTATCTTAAATAACAGATTGGCAATATAAGAAACACGAGCATTATCGCTGTACAGTAGCAATATGCAAAAAAAAATATGCCGTCTGGAACAAGTTTTTAATGTTGGGCACCCACCCAGCTCTGTAGACTGGACTTAAAAAACTAACCGATGTTAAAGCCCAATCAAAAAAATGTTCACTCCAGAGTCACATAAATGAAATTCACTTGAGTTCCACATTTAACCCCAATTGAACAAACAAATCTCTAATACGGTACCTAATCTCTAATGATCAACAGTTTCCTTTATAATGTTCAGCCTCCACAGTGACAGGGATTATCTCTATAAAGGCAGTGTCAGGTTATGTGGTGAGATTTTACTTTTAGTGAAATTATTCTCTATTTTATTGTCTTTAGCGGCCAGTCGCAGATACCGTATTGGATTTTATGTTCAGCTCATTTCGCCAGATTACTTTATGTTCTAGCGGTATATATTTGTAGCAGGTTTAGCAAAAGAATCAACGTAACAATAAATAATCAGAGCATCAGCTTGAATACTAAGCAGAAAGTATTTAAAAAATCATCTCATGGTTCGAAGTTTTATTGCCCAAAAAATGACGAAAAAAACCCAACTTCAACAGCAGTAAGAACCTGGCTGCCAACTGGGCAAAATTCCCTTTTGTGTGTTCCAACGACGACAGCCATGCCTACTCAGCAAACAAAATATATAATTTTAACAGAGACATGTCGTCAACATAACCATAATGAGATCGCGGCGATATGTTCAGGTTACTTAGCTCTATTCACACCGGAAGTGCTTGATGCCGAAGTGTTGTAAATAAAGCTGACGGCCTTAAGTGAAACTGTGCACGTACATGTACATATGTGAATATATAAAAATACAAAAACATGTTATAAAAAGAGCAATTAGAATCTCAAAGTATTGTTTGGCCTTGACACCTTCCTCCTCATTCCGTTGGTTAAAGTCGCTTATGCTTTGTGTGCATTTCTTAAGGGAGACTCTTCTCTCCCGCAAAGCGTCAAGTTCCACTCTTCCTAGTGCATCCGATCTGGATTTATTTTCATTAAAACCCACAAATGTTTGGTGTGTTCTTTTCCTGAGAGATGCTCGATTTTGAGAGATAGTTCGAGTTGCCTGATCTGTAATGGGAGTTGGCCTGCCTTTGTTGTCAGTTGCCCGATCTTTAGTGGAAAGTGTTAGATCTCTATTGGGAGTGGCCCAATCTTTGGCGTGATTTGCTTGAACTTGTATAACATATTCTGTGATAGCTCTTCTCCCTTCATAGATCACATACTCCCGATAGTCTTTTGGGCGCCCCTGTAAAACACAAACAACGTTCAATGTATACATCTAAATTCATATTTGTATCATGTTGACCTTAAGCAGTACATAGACTAATGTTCCTTAGCCATTGGCATTGACACAACCCTAAAGCCTCCTCAAAATAAACAAGATTTTTCTAGAACATTTATTGTCAACATTACTAGATTAAACAATTTTGCATTTGTTTTATTGCAGACATGTCCGTTTTGGGTGTAGGACAAAATGTTCAGGGGACAAAAGGTCCTAGGACAAAAGGCACCAGGACAAAAAGTCCAGTGGACAAAACGTCCAGGGGACAAAAAGCCCTTGGACAAAAAGTCCAAGTTTACTTGATAATTTATATACAAATGAAAAACAAATAGATTTTTATTTTATTCGTCAACGTCTTTAATAAAATTATATACACAATTAGCACACTCATAAAACATAAACAAATCAGAGCAACTTATAATTATTTTAATTATGGATACGTATATTGTGTCCAATGCCTTGAAGCATCTCCTCCAGGGTCTTGCCTTGGAACGTGGCGGACGCTTGTCAACAGTGATTATCGAATTCTCGAGCTGCAAAATCGTGTCATTATATTTTGTCTAATTGATTTGTTCTGATTGGTTGACAACTTGTCACGTGGCATTAAACATAACATTACGTTGCATGATTCCTGATGTCGATGCCGAACAATAATAGAAATGTTGCACGATGGAACGAATGACATTGCAAATATTTCTTCTTCTGTCAAATGATAGAACAAGCTCCAGCGAGCTTTATTCCCGCCACATGTAGTACTTTGTATGATTTTTTTGCACAACACCGAAGACCGTGTGTAAGAATGCAGTGTCAAACCTTTATCAAATAGTATATTTTTTACAGGTCGAAATTAGATGTTTGTGAAGTTTGTTTCTTGACTGCCGACATATTTCGTTAAAGCGATTCTGCGATTCCTAACTGTGAGCTGCATCCAGATGATCGCCGATTAATTTCGCTTACGTCAACTATGACTTTACCACACCTCGAAATCTCCAGGCAAGCTCAAAAAGGGACCTCATGATGATGACGAAATGTTGGGAAAACTAACAACGTTACCTTGGGAAATTTCACATGTCAATATTTATTTTGAACACCGTTGACAATGGTCTGTTTATAAGCTAGATAATTCATGCTGTATTTCATTCAATATAAAGAATATACCTGCATGGATAAATACTTGGAAAAAATATTGTATATTTAGACACATAACGACAAGATCATGTGAAATTATTGTGCGCAATCAATTCACACAGTTCTAATTCTTGTGGTTTGAATATATCAAATGTTGGTATTGTGAAAATGTGTTTTTGATTATCCATGTAGCTTATCACGTGGTCATGTTTGGGAACTAACCAATTGCAAGTAAGAACATATCGGCGCATTTGAGAACATGTGGATGCTTCCAGTAGCAGGAAAAAAATGTTCGACTCGCTTGTGTACAATTACAACTAGTGTTGCTGGTAAGCATGCGTAAGCACCTCTTGCCGGACAAAACCTACGACTGGTCAGATGCTCTGAGATGCAGCATGCCAGTTGCTTCCAGTCGCTTACCCACGAGAGGCTCAGAGTCGCAAGTTGGTCTGCTCCGGGCTTTATGGTACTGAACTCATACGGGGAAATACTCCCGCTGGCCCCAGGATAAATAAATAACCAAGCAAATTTGTCCGAAAGAGTTTATTCAAATTCATTCGCACTGTCATGGTCATCTTGTAAACTAACAACAGTTTCTTCGTGACACCCAGAATGGATAAATCTTTTGTAACTTATTCTCTCAGCCATGTGATTGCCACAGCGTCGAAAACAAGCTTGTACTCCCATTGTGACAATAATTATAATTATAAAATCAACAAGAGCATGCCAGGTAAAGTATAGAGTAGCTAGAGTCATGTCATCATGGCCATCGGCTTTCCACGGAACAGCACCTGGTGCCGGGTTGTAGAGGATAAACCCCAACTGCCAAAACCACGTCCCTTGTAAGAGAACAAGATAAGCTCGAGCCAGTGGAGATAAGATGCTATGTTTGTATTTCATTTCCACAATGACAGATATGACGCAGGCATAGACTGTGTACAGGAGAACAGTATGAACGAGCACATCTAACGGTGAACGGCCATGGAGGTGGAATTTAAACAACAGACCTTCAGCCATAAATGACATGGCCAAAACAATATAGTCGGCATTTGGTGGAAGAGGTATTTTGCAGAACATCAACAATTCTACAATGCTACCAATTATGAAAAAGAAATACATGGTGGAATGTTGAGCATTTCCCATATATACAAATACACCGTTTTCATAAGCTGTATAGATCTCCAAGAAAAATGCTATTGGTATAAGAGTTAATTTGATGACAGATTCCAGTGGAAATTGATTTTGTTTACCACAACAACACAAGCAGGTAAAACTTGCCGAAGACATAAACTGGGATCCTCTCTTTTTGCTCTGACAATATCTCCGAGTGGCCATCACTGTCAGCCATAGGCTATACGTAATAAAGAAAACCCCGGGGAGTGCGTGTCCACCAAACGACCCCATCTTCACCCAGTCGTGACGTCTGAAAAGTCGGAAAATATCAATAATAATCTGGTTATAGTACTTTGAACAGCTATGTTCAAGGGTATTTATACACTGGAATGAACCGAGGTCAAACTGATAACCATGGGAGCTATGCGGAGTAAGTCAATTAGCACCACCCTATTGGTGCTGACATAAACTGTTCACATGATAACCATGGGAGCTGTGCGGTGTAAGTCAATTAGCACCACTCTATTGGTGCTGACATAATCTTGTTCACATGATAACCATGGGAGCTGTGCGGTGTAAGTCAATTAGCACCACTCTATTGCTGCTGACATAATCTTGTTCACATGATAACCATGGGAGCTGTGCGGAGTAAGTCAATTAGCACCACTCTATTGTTGCTGACATGAACTGTTCACATGATAACCATGGGAGCTGTGCGGTGTAAGTCAATTAGCACCACTCTATTGGTGCTGACATAAACTTGTTCACATGATAACCATGGGAGCTGTGCGGTGTAAGTCAGTTAGCACCACTCTATTGGTGCTGACATAATCTTGTTCA
>JARFOD010035278.1:0-23920 GCA_031763545.1 Mopalia muscosa
CAGTTGCTGAGATATAGTGATAACAAGAATTGTTATGGGACGGACGGACGGACGGACGGACCACGGAGAGTGATGAGAATAGCCCACAGTCAGAATGACTGTGGGCTAAAAATCACTTAGGTATATATGATAAATAAATACATCCCATCGACAACTGATAGTCGTATATTGGGCGTGGCCATCCCTACCCATGGAGTAACTCGACTTACAATCTCGTGCATCCTACTGCCAAAAAAGTAAGCAAAACAGAATGGCTAGATTATATGAACATATGATTGCAAATTATCACTGAGAATAAAGTGGAATAATCGTTGTCCAAGATATAAGCTATAAAGGGTAGTACTATAACTTGTGACGTATATAGTCAGGGTCTCGAAGAACAGATTTGATTGGTCAATATTTGTGAAGTTCCATTGTTTCCTGTTAAAAGTGTAAAGATATATGGCTACCTGGAGGATTTTGCACTGTAATTATAACTTTACCCAACGTTCAAGATTTCATTGTACACAAGATAAAATTCGTCATGAAAGTTATTTGACACGATTGAATACAATGAGACAAACCCTTTTAAAGTATATACTAGTACATTATATTGAATCCCAGACCTTCGCTTTAACAAACGAGATCCTACAAATCCAAAATCTAAAATATCCCAATTCAACTTATTCGTCTTCAGAACCATCTTGCGGGGCACCATTCCTTACTTCTTAACTCGTTTACTGAGAACATAAACCATCATATTAACTATTGACCATGCAAATTAAGATTGACACAACGTGTCACGAAGGAGATGACTGTCTATTATGAATTCATGCAGTCGTACAAAACGTAAAGCTCTTAATAACATTAAAAAAGGGCCTACAACGTACATATGAGCGTTCATTCGGGCTCAAGCCGACTGCCCATTACGCTTCTCTCAGGTAGCCTTCTATGTGTTGTGTATTAGTCTCGCGGGATAATCCCACTTATCTCCGACACCTTGTTCATGACATGGGAATGTTGAAGGGAAAACTAAAGTAAAGCTCAAATTAAACTGTTTGTAATTAAAATTTCTAATGACTTTTTTCACTAACATATAGTTTGAAAATTTAACTTTTAATCGAAGCGAAAAAATTTTTTGGGTTAATTTTGAGCCCAAGGGATCCAGCAAGACCGTAAGTGACTTGCCGTATGCACAAATTGGGATAAGAAGAGCTTTGCACATAAACTTATAATCTGTTAATAAATTTAACATATGTACACATTGAGACAATCTTCACTGAAACAACCTTTTTTCTGTTGAAATCATGATTAGACACAGCTTATTTTGGATCTCCCGGGTCCGCGGCTTAGTGGTCAGCGAGTCTGACTACTAAAGAACCTTGATTTCCGGCGGACACTATGCGGCCCTGCCAAAACATAATCGTTTATCATTTTTGAGAGCCAAACGATTGGACATTGCAGAAAGGAAATCTACAATAAAAGCAACTATATTTTATATATCATTACATTCCTCATATATCAAGGGTAGTGGATGGAATCAAACCAATTTGACAACTGTGGAAGAGTACAATACACTTTTTAATTGATTGGTTGGAGTATATTTCACTTATTTATTCCAGGGTGGTATATTTAGGGTCCTTCTCCACAGTTATTGTCACACGAATACAATCTTAAAATGTGAAATGCTGCCCTCACTGATCAGTATATATCCGCTGACGTATGTCGCTGGTTGTCTGGGGGGACTGGTAGAGCAAAACTACTGCGAACAGGGTAAATTAGGTCATGATGTTTCAGGAGTTCTTTACGCAAATGTTTTTGTCGTATCTAAGATCGCCGTCCAATAATGGTCTGTCTGAAAAATAACTTTTTCTTTAAACAATGAATCAAAGTCTGTATGAGATTTAGACTAGAAACAACTAATAGAAGGTTTTAATTGTATGTTTAAAAGTAAACCCTGAGGTCCGTTTGACAAATCGGCCTTAGCCCTTAGGTTACATTGAATGTAACTACTATGGCAACGCTTAGTCCTGATATAACTGAGAATTCATATATGCATATATAGCCTAACGGCAAATCTCAGATATGAAGAAATCACATATATATATTTCAAAAATACAGCCACCACAGTAATGAGTAACCTATACGCTTTCGTTCGAATCGCCTTTTATGATAATCCGAACAAATTTTGTCAAGAAATCGGGATGAAAACAGACTAGTGTGTCAGAATTTACAATATAACAGCCATTGGATACCGCCCCAAATTGAAAGTAGATTCGTCCAAGAGTGACGTAGTGAAACTTCCGGGCCAGTCAACTTTCAAATTTAGAATGGGGACAAATGCTGATGTTATAAGCAAGCATTTGTACATAGAAACTTCATATATAACTGAGAATCGTCGTTAGGCTATATATGTATATGAATTCTCAGTTATATCAGGACTAGGTAAATGTTTGCTGTGCTCTCTTAGTAATTATCTTTACGCTCTACGAGTTATTAATTAACCCAATGCCTGATATTTACTGAAATTGTTCAAACATTAATTCTATTCTACCCCCATTATTACTATAATACACCCTCGTTAGTTCTATCGTCCTTCAAAAATAACTGAACAAACAATATGTCATGTTGACCTTATTTTCTCTATATGGTTCAATCACTGATGCCAAAATTCGTTCTTGCATGGTCGATTTGTTTGATTGATTTTTAACACGGTGCTCAAGGGCATTTCGCATATATGACGATGAAAAACTACAAGAATAACTAACCCCACTTACTCAACCATACAATGCAAAAACTTAGTCAGGAATTTATTCATTATGTTCAAATATAATGGTCAATTACACAAACCATTCCACAGATTTGTGATGTGTGAGTTACAAGGTTAATTACAATGTATGAAGATTGCTCATGGTATATGGATGGTTAACAATATATAGGCATACATGAAACCATTTGGTGCATTTTAGACTGAAGTCGTTTATATATCTAACAGTGAAGCCGTTTATTTTACTTCTAACAAGCAATTCGAGAACCCATAAAAGTTTGTGTCAAGATTCAGACGAGAAACAGCTAATATAGGATTTTAATTGGATGTTTAAAAGTCAAGCCTGTTTGGACATTCCTAAAACCAGGAATAATGTTGTCAGGGGCTATTAATAATACATGTAAATAGCCAATGACTATTGAAAGTAATGTGACGTTTTGTATATCAATGGCTTCAGCGGAATCCATTTTTTTCTTTCTGCTTTGAATGTTATCCCATAACTTTGACGGAAAAAGACAAATGACATTAACTAAAGACAATGGGAAAGAGCGCAGAAACAAATTGGCTGAATACAGTGTAAAGTTTGTGATTACCTTATGTTTTTCCTAATCAGCACTTGTTAAACCATCATTTGTCAGGTAAAATGCCCTTGAGATTTAAAACTAGAACGAGAGCGTCAGCAAATAACTTTAGCGAAGATCTGGAGATAATTAACCAGGCTTCACATTGGGGAAAAAAGTACTTAGTTAATGTTATCAGAATACGGTAGTTTTTCTTAACTCTTAGCTCTCTGGTGCAAGCGACACGCTATGCTAGCTGAATAATCCTTAACGTTTGCCGCGTTAATGAACCAGGTTATGTACATGTAATGCACATTATAATTGGTGTAAAAACTCACCATGTGGATCAATGTCTGCCTTCAAACTTTAAACAGTCGGGAAAAAATAAGTAAAAGCAAAACTCGCAAACTTTAAATGAGACAAGCAAATGCTTCTTTGATTAAAGTAATTAATATATTGATTATAGGTAACGGGTAACAAAATCTTGTTATTCGCGATTCACGAACAAAAATGCAATGAAAGGATATATCAAAAGAACGATAATAGACTGTATTAAAGACACCAAACTTAAAGCGCTTCAATCGCCAATAAATAGTGGCATAATTAATATCTGGCTAAAGTTAATATTAAAATTATTTATTGACACACTACCAACTCACCAAAGTAACACCTATATATGCTGATTGCAATATTATTTTGTTCTGTTCTGGAAAAATTGAGCAGGTGTATTCACTCATCCTGAATTGAGAATAAGTCTATATAGTTACCAAATGTTAACGGATTAACAGGCCTGTACAGTTTAGACGTTTACAGGTATTCCCAAATGGTTGGTAACTAGAAAACGTATACAAAATGTCCAATATTCACTGCACGATTTGCAATTTGTTCCATTAAAAATTCGACATACACGTGGGGAAATTAGGATTCGAAAATCTGACCCTTATTAAGAGTCAGCTGTGATTCTCGAGTGACGCCACCAGGGAAATTCATCAAGTGACTGGTATCTATAAAAACCTGACCGCCATTTTGTTATTTCTCAAGATCTAGTAATCCTTCGTGTATCTCTGGTATAGAGTCGCCCTTATCCGCCACAAACCGCTCCGAATGGAGTTCCCCTGCCTATGTCACAGCCCAACTGACTTGTATAAAAAAAAAAACGCAACTTTGTAAGTGATAAAACAAATTCTAAGCGTCCGAAAAATACTGGATTTATTTTACAGATAGTTTATAGTGTTATCTTTGTAATTCAGTCATTTTCAATCTGATTTAAAACCCATTGGGAATACCTTTACCGCGAAAACCCGGATCATGTTTTGTAATGATATTCGGTCGGCCTTTCCAAACATGTATCAGATTTATCTCTGATTTTTTTTAGATACGCATGAAACAATGACTAGTATTTTACCTACCTGCAATATTTAGGAGGGATGAAGGGAGACATTGGGCCTCTGCCCTTCACTCTAACACTGGATATCCATCCACCACCTCCACCACCTCGAGGGAGACCCAGTGGCAACCACACGCGGTTAAAGGCCAACAGAACACATAGTTTAGATACACATGAAACAATGACTAGTAATATTTCTTTTCAGACGGTTTTCAATCTTATTATTGCAAAGGGAGATAAAATGTCACGTCGAGCGAGAGACTATTAACTTTATTTGAATAGTGAATAGTTAGGTGTATGTCCTTACCAGTTCAATTTGTTTTCCTTTTTGATGTTAACTATCAAAGTTAACTGCAGCTATCTTTCATTATGTAATAAAATATATCAATAAATTGGCAGTATGTTCACGCCACAGTGTAGCTAACATACCGCTGAATGTGGCATAAAACACCGATCAATCAATCAAACTAAGGAAATATCTTATATATAGCTTCCTCACTCGCAAGCACAATGCGAAGTACCCACCCAGGAAGATTTGAGCGGACAGTTGATTTGCAATTCACCGATTTCGTTTATTAACGTATGATTAACGCATGGTGTTTCAAATGTCCTGGTAATAAAATAACGTTTTATGAATTATTTGAAGCTGGCTTTTTTGTAGAACTACAAAAAATTGACTAACAGTTCAAGTAATTGCTCCTATGGTTTCAAATAAATGAAGAGACAATTTATTTCCACAGACGTGTGAGTTTATCAGGCTCGTTTTGGGATGGCAACCTTGTTAAATAAATATTCGGAAAGATATAGATGTTAGACTTGATTGTTAATTAGTACAGCCTACATTTATTGGTTTGCCAAATAAGCAATTCTAGCGACTCGTTCCAATATCATTGTAGTGAACTAATGAAAAAACCTACGATGAATTAAAAAATTAGTCAAAATTGCTGATAAAAATTGCCAGAATTATAGCCAAATTAGCTAGGAAGTTAAAAATGTATATTTGACAAGGAGGATGTTCGAAGCTAATTAATTTTCACTTATTAAGAATTTAATTTATTCATAGGTCGGTAGGTTCGTTCGTTTGTCGATACAATGACAGTATTGACTCCTACAACCCATGCGTTAGCATGTTTGTTCACAGCATATACAATTATATCCAACCCACCATTCACACTACCAATATATTGTGCGCGTTTTGTGAACGAATCATTTACATTTGCATATGGGACACTCGCACCAGAGACGGCAGCTCCATGGCATCTACTCCAGTGATTGATGTTGCGATAAAACATATCCGGGGCATAATTGCTTAAACGTCTATTGCCCTCACAAAAACTTCCTGTCTGCTAACCGCACTTGAATTTAGTTAAGTGTGAAATTGACTTTGCTCCGCAATCGTTACAGCACCCGTCGTTTGAGTCAATGCGTGTGGACTTCGGGTGTCACTGTGGTAGTTGTCTGGTTATGGTATTATGTAGAGTCAAAAGAAAACGGTTATCAGCATAATAGTATTATGTTTCAATTAATGTACAGAAACGTTATGGCTAGGTCCATTGGTAGGAGAAGTTATTGCCAACGTGACTGTTGCTGTACAGAGCCAAAACGTAAGACAGAAAGAGGACAAAATAAACACGGTTCAAAAGAAAACTGAGCAATGTACCAGCCAAACTCTGTTGGATTTTGCTCCTAAGCCTAAAAAGCAACAGCGGAGGGTTGGATTTTGCTTCATGTTGCCCTGGTGCTCACTGAGCTAAGGGGCAACAAAAAGCGGTCTTTGTATTGCGTCTTGTGATTGTCTTGTATTTGTTTGTTACCTGGCACGAGGCCGTGGCTTTGTTGTTAACGAGTGCGCTTTCTCAGCTTACTTCGATGTACAGTTCACAGGGCCGACGTCTGTCGACCCTCAGGTATATGAGTGGGTCACAAGATGTGGCTCCAGCATTCACGAGGGAGGTTTTACGAGGTTTCTTCCCGGTTGTCCACCGTAATAAGGCAATGAGCAGTGTCAAGTGGAAGGTCCGTCGTCATGTAATTGAAATACTCTTGAGTAGGACGTTAAACCCCAATCAATCAATCCATAAATTGAGCTAAGGGGCAACATAAAGCCGGTCTTTGTATTGCGTCTTGTGATTGTCTTGTCTTTGTTTGTTACCTGGCACGAGGCCGTGGCTTTGTTGTTAACGAGTGCGCTTTCTCAGCTTACTTCGATGTACCGTTCACAGGGCCGACGTCTCTCGACCCTCAGGCATATGAGTGAGGACTTTATTTGTTGAGCTCCGAATCGTATACGCTTAAGCTGCGCAAAAACAATTCATTGGCATGTCTAAAGAAGTTATATTGCTATTTACGCTCTTATAATCGACTGAAATACATTACGTGATGTTGTGTTAATATTTCTTTGTTAATATTCTGAGCTGTTCTGTGAACTTTCGATACCGTGTTCTAGTCTGAACGATTTTTAAATATCATTTAAGATGGAATTGCCAAGAGATATAATTTGTCTTGCAATTTTTGCAATAAAATTACGTTATAGTGTCAACTTGTCATTGAGGCAAATACTCCGCTTCCTGGGAAGGGTTATCGCCAGCGTTTAGGCAATAGTGTACATTTCCCTGCATGAACCTGGCTATCAATTAGTGCTACGGTGCGCCACTAGATTACCAGAACTAAGTTCAAAAACAAAATCCGATTGTCTAAGTGTAGGTATTTATTATTGGGATTCATCGCGAAAAAGCATAGAGTGCGGCGATTAACATAAATCAGTAGTTTTTTTTATTGTTTTATTATTACATTTATTTATTAAAACGATATTCATTTTGAGCACCGATTTGTACGAAGCCTGGAAAATACAGGTGTGTTGACACTACACGTTATATATGGGTAGTAATTGTTTCATGAGATATTATTTTTTCAAATTAGTTCGAGTTGAGCTTGATTATATTGAAAACCTGTAGATAAAACAGTGAAGTAATTCAAAAAAGATACTTTCAGGATTACTGTTTTAAAAACTGGACCATGTTAAAACTCTGAAAAAGCATCTTTTGCAAAAATAAACCTTATTTTTTTCTTTAACAAACAAGGAATTTTTGATAGGCGAGAACTATGAAGAATTAAATTTTATTTTACACCTAAAATCAGCAACATAAAATCTCTTGACTGTCTTGGATGAAAACAGTTGGTTTAAAGTTTCTTTTTGAGACGCTAAACCGGAATTTACTTCCAAATGACTGTGAATAGCGAATATCATTTAATATGAGGGGTTAGGCAGACACTCGTCCAAATCAACAACCTGAAGTCCACAATTGCCTGATTGAACACACTGTTTTAACTGTTTTAAGAAAATGTAACAGGCAGGAGATAGGGAAACTTAACAAAATTAGACACGCAGTTATTTGAAAAGTGAAGCAAAATTACCATTTTGGACACCATACTTTGGATTTCTGGCCGGGAAATGCCAATTATCCACTATGCAGCGCCAATCTAAGTGGCGTGACTTCCTGTTTGAAAATCAATCACCTGGCGGGACATTAAACTTTGGAGCCATATGATTTAATTTGTATTCCGCTTTCGACAACACGCCAAGGGATGTTTTGCACAGCATGATACGAAATTAAATAAAAGTGATTAGGCCACAGGGAGACAAGTTTGGAAAGTTTAATGTCAGTTTACCATCATATAATTTACACTTGTAAAGTTGATTCTTTCGGGATGCTAGAATTAAAACTGCGAACCGTTGTAGCCAAAGCTTAACTGTCTAAGCTAAAGTGTTTCACACAAAAGTTGTTAGTCAAAAAGCTATTTTTGAAGAATTTGAACAATACGCCTTTTCTGGAATAAGAATATTAACTTCGGTTTCTTCGCAAATGAATTATGTGGCAGCTTCTTTAAGGATAACTAAAGACGGTATTTATTAGGTTGATTGTACGGATAATCAATTCCGATAAGTAAAAGCTTATGGGTTGACCGTCTAATTGGTGCTAGTTGTTACTGTAGAACTCGAGCGATATCGAGCACAGCAGAAATGCATTTGTGGCTTTACGTGAATAGATCGGTTACTAGGCGTCATAGTAGTGGTGAACAATCAACAGTGCCAATTTTCAACCTGTTAGTTTCTTTCTTCAACTAGATAGACGAAGCTGAGAAGCATAAGTGAAAATCCATGTTGAGTCTGCATGCTGTTCATTCGACTGACTGACGTTTTGGAACACCGCTCTGGACTGATACTCCAGGGCGGCCATATTGACCACATTCCTGAGTTTGCGGAATGGATTCGACTGTATTTTATAGAAACTGTTGGAATCTTATCTCGAAGGGAATTTCACATCAATCTTTATATTTAACGAGATCTTATAGTCAGACGTAAGGAATCAGTTGGAAATTTAATTTCCCTTGCTTGCGACAAAGCGACGCTTTAGTGCAATTAACCAAGCATCAGTATATGGAATTGGGCAGAATCCAGTTGATAACATTACCCTGAAAATGTTAAAATGTTAAGTTTTAAAAGTCATAGCTCTGAAAACATGTAGTAGTACATTTTACAGGATATTGTGGACGATAACTATCGTTTTACGACACCTGTAAACGCTCACAATATATCTTTTGTCCATGAATATTTCCTGGAAATTACTTGAAGCTTTTTGTGGACACAACATGTTTCCAAATGCATCGATTAAAGGGATCAAAATAAGTTAAATTTGTTATAAAACATAGGATTTAAATCTGCACGACATTGTCATAGTACGAATGCTCTTGTTTCTACAGTTTGATACATATTTCTTACTTAAAGGGAAAGACAACTGTTTCTCGACCTGAACTTATTTTTATTGCATATTTTCAAAGACAACCATCTGTATTGCACTTGCATTCGAATTAGCATAGCTGTTAATTAGTTAATTTAAAAAGCGGAACTGACGTCATTGGTTGAAAACACGGTATTTATATCATCTAGTCGTGGCTGTCCGCTATTACCTGCACTGGTGGATGCTTTCTAATAGTTCCGAAAGTGAAACAACAACAACAATTTACCCCTTGTAAGTATCAGCCTGGTACTAAACACCAGATTTTTTAAGACTGCAGGCCTGCTGAAAACCTGTTTAACGTATGTGTTTCACAAAAAGCTATTTACATATGTATACAACAGATAAACATTAGGCTGTGATGACCAATACATACGCAAGCAAACGGACACACTGGTTATCGGCAGTCTTTTTTAACAATGACGTAAATTAAGTGCAATACAGATGTTTGTCTTTGAAAATATGCAATGAAAAAGAATAAGTTTAGATCGATAACAGTTTATATTTCCCTTTAACAAACCAATATTACCCCAGCATTGCTTCTTTGATTATAATTGCCGTTAAGTCAAAATATCAAAGCTGGGAAGCGATTTAACTAAACAAATTTGTATTTTTAAACATAATGGTTTATTCATCAGCGTGTGATGTTTTATTGCACAAAATTGGTATTAGCGGTCGGCATTTATAATACATTATACAGCTAATATAAAGATGCTATTCGGATAGATTCTGATTATGGTAATATATATTCAAATTATGATACTTTGATGTTTTCAGTTAATGTATTCAGACATGATGAAAATAAGTATTGCACACTTGATGTGAATTAATAATTGTAGTAAAGATATTCGTCATGTGTGGTATTTACTGCATTCAAGGTACAGGGGAGGCTGAACCTATATTTTTCCTGTTTAGCACTTTTTGTGTAAAGTCTATGTGGACCGTAAGTCTTTGAACTTTAGCAGAACTTTAGCAGACCACCGTTGTAACCTATTATATTATTTATATTGGGAAAGGTACGAGTCCGTCTTCTAGATGAAATAAGAACTCATTCAGAACGTATTTTGAGGAGGATGAGTTGAGATCATTCTTATTATGGTGCTCTATATACGGAGAACACTTCTACACTGCCATGTTATTCATCTGTGATTGAATTTGGTCTGTGGTAAGCATTAACCGTAGCTCTCATAGCTTTTCTGAAAGAACTTTTACAACACATATAAGCTACAGGGTTTAGAGCGACTTGCAGATAACTGAACCATGTGGCAAAAGTAACAAAAACCGGAGGTGGATCATGATGGCGATCGAAAGTCTGCCAGAATGCCAATAATATATAAGGGCACCATAAAATATTAAACACAAGTGTCACGACAAAGAACAGCCGTGTCAAATGCTCATTACGAATTGTTCTCAAATTCACTACACGGCCGAATGTTCGTGGCTGAGTCTGAAGAGCCATAACAAAGGGGTTAGGCGGTCCTCCCATAAAGCCGTTCAGCCAATTTATAACTGCCTGTCCATTGGCACCTGGTCCAACAAACGCCCAGTTACTACTCCGTGCAGGCTGGTGGAAAAGCGGTCGCAGCTTTCTGTGCGTTCGCATAAATATAAAAATCCTAGAATAGATAAACACCACGACGAACATTAGTAAAGCAAATACAACAACAAACCCCAGAGTATCATTGTCTCTGTAATGTCTGTGGTCGAATGTACACTGAGCTTCCAAAGGTTTGAATTGGTAGGTCCCAAGACCAAACACTGGAGGGAAAGCGATCACAAAAGCTATACCCCATATGACAATTATAACCGCCAACGCTACGAATCCACCCGATTTCTTTCGGTGGAATTTTGCATGTATAACAGCGAGGTGTCTGTCTATTGATATTGTAAACAGGGCAAATAGAGAACTGTAAACGAAGAAAGAATTAGTAAAGGCCAGCAAAGTACAGACGGAGTAACCATGGGACCACGTGGACCCATGGATCACAGTGGATAGGACAAACGGCAGGCAAACAATTGTCCTGGATAAGTCCGCTACTGACAAACTCATCAAATAAAAAAATGGCGGACGGTGGAGTTTTTTGTCTCGAAATACAGTATAAATCACAACACTGTTTCCAAGAATCCCAACAAAGATTGTCACTGCTAATGAAATTATCTTCAGTGCCACGGCATAATGTTCCTCTTTTAAAGCTGGAGTCGTTCCCATTTTGATCCCAGCCTTGCTAACTCCTCCAATATGTAATCCACTAGAATCACTAGAGTTCATTGAAGCACACTGTAATATTTCACACTACAAAATGACACAAAGATATAGCTGATCAAAGGAACTCATTTAATTTTAATGCCTCTCAAGTAACACACTAGTTATTTTCCGAAATCTGCATTAAAGTGTGTTTTGTGTATGATTTGACCAATCCTTATTTGTAAAAATATAGCAGAGTTGGTTAATTACAACACAAATATATCGTTACATTTTCAACTTTGTTGCCCCATCATTTGGCTGATACATTGATTTGTTTGAGAGAAAGCAATCTCCATTTAATTTTATTCTCTCTCTAGGCATTTTTTTCACTCAATCTACCAAGGAATTCTTCGAATCTGTTTGTTTTAATTCGACTTCCGTGGTTTATTCCGTGTGATCTTACTTTACGGCACATTCGCATAAAGGATAATCATTTGAAACGAGAAACAAATTTCCATGAAACCGGTGATTCGTATTGTCTGTGAAGTTGGCGTGATGTAATCCTTCAAGAGACAAATTGCATACAAAGACGTCTCCTTTTTTTAAGAACTATGAGCCTTCCATAAATCTGTATTATTCTAGGCTTTTTGCATTTCGTGTCATTTCACACTCCAGCATTCCGTGAGTATTAAATATTGAATGATTGGTGGCTGAAGTTTCTTGACGTTGGGTTAAGAGATGAAATGTCGATACATAATTCGCTTTCTCCTGAATTCTACTCGTTATCGATCACAGCAGCAGCCAAATGTCTCTAGTAGTGATAAAGCGGACATGCTCTTAGGGGATTCGCGTGATGCCTTCCTCAAATATCTAGACGATTAAATTTCTCTCCCTGAAGAAATATGACGAAACTGCAGGCTCCTTGGCGCAGAGGCTTGATGAGTTGTTAACTAGAATGATGCGACCAGTGACGTTTCTTTACGGCTAAACGTTTAACCGTGAACATTCTAATTGTGTTTAACAGAAATGCTGTTGTTATGGTAAGGTTTTGAGCTTCGGTCTACACGTAAATATAACAACGCTATAAATGTTTCTTTATAGGTACTGTAGATTTGATACGAAATTGTATCGAAGCGAACACTTTAATGTACATTTGACCAGTGCATTAACTGTGAAACAGCTTAGTTGAATTGGATAACTTAAGGCCCAATATCATGTTCGATTTAATTTAAACCAAGAAACCAGAAAGTTGATAATAAGAATCTTCGTTTTCAATAAGGTACATTAGTCCGTGTTTACTAAAATAAAATAATTTGCTGGGACAATTTTTTTTTCTCTATCAATTTCTCTAAATTATTTCTATCTCACAGCAATGCTGTGTTAGAGTTTAAATTTTGAACATCAATTTTATAATATTTCCTATTATATTTATAAAAGATTAATTTATGACAGGTTTTGGTATACCATATTTATAATTTGAAAGGATTTTTTATTACGACGCAAGATAATCCAGAATCTGACTGTCACTCTATTAAAGGGGAAAGCATTCAATGCTCATCTTCAGCTGATATTCAATTTTGGGTCTGGTTGGTTGTCATCCAATAAGATCGCCGAACAAACACACGACGACAACAGCATTGACTCCAATACTAGACTTTAAAAGAAGATGTATCCACAGTCACTGGGTCGATATACAACTCAAAATAAACACCAACCGCTTTTTGACAACAGTAACTGTATATAAAATCCAGGCTAATGTCTACTTCCGTTATATCCCAAACGGAAAGAGTAAATAGAGTAATTACCGCCGCAATTGATAAGGGCTTTGGAGTTGTTTGAATGGAAGTGGTGCCGGTCAAGACGGTTGTCTGGTAGGCAGAAATGTCAAACCGTTACCACCACTGTTCCTATGGCCTCGATCGATCATCTTACGCCTTCACTGTCTGTTACTGGCACGAGTCGACACAGAAACGCAAACTGCCAATATTCACCTAAACCTCATTCCAGTACTATGCTTATTTCGCGAATTTATTCGCAATCACATGATGCATGCGTATGTTCCATTGTTTTCTCGAATATCCTCCACATCAAAACATAATCCACTTTTGAAATATGCTAGTTAAACTGATCAGTAATACTAGAGCACTAGCATTCCATTGATGATCGTTGAACACTGTTTGGCATGTAGTCTGTACAGCCACTTTTTGTCAGCACGGGTCTAGCAAGGTTTTTATGTCACTACACACATTAAAACAGATGTGTTCTGTGTAACCAAGAACAGAATGTACGAAGGAAAGTATCGGTTATTCCATAAATGATGAACTGCGGTGAACGTGCCTTTAGCTGAAGGTTAAACTCCCAGTGCGTAGTTACTGTATCGTCTCGGACGAACTGAGCACATTCCATCTGACTTAATTTGCCTGATTGCTGTGCTCCAAGTGTCAGAGTCGGATTTTCTGGAATCTCTGAATCCATAGATTACCACAATCGCTGACAGCTAATATTAAAATTACGAAACCCCCTGTCACTCCGAAAGCTTCAATAATTCCATTCTCATAGTTCTAGTCTTTCTTTCGGTTGAATGCCCTGTGAGTTGATGTTTCATTTTTTTCATCATTACAAAAGACGGACTCAGTTGGCAATTAAGATGTCCACAGACAACGCGTAGTGTAAACAATGAGTATATGGTGTGTCAGACGTGGGACCGATCAATATAAAGTCACAGAACTAACATTGACGGCATCATTGAAATACAATATTTGCCCATTTTTCAGTTGATAGAAGAACCTTTCCGAGAAACGTTATGTTTTTTTAAAATTATTTACACGTGTCTATCATAGAAAGTGTATCTCATCTATTGAAATAACTTTGATAACGCCAGCCTGGTACTCAAGCATAAATTTTACACTTGCAGCCGACTCAAATTCTACTCGATGGTTTCTAAGGGTTTCTTTTTTTTCGCGTCATACATGTTCTTGATGTTTGTTGTGCAACGAATTTAAATCAACAGTATCAATAGATAAATATAGGCCAACTCCAAACAACAGTTACAAGCAGAATACTAGTATATCAAAACGTTACACTGCATCTCTGCATGTCCATACACAACAACAAAAGGCTTTAGTAGATCTGAAGTTCAGTGAATGTCGCCAGAAAATAACCATACGGAAAGTTTCAAAGTCTTTGGATTTAAATAGTCTTCCTCCAAAAACACCAGTTAAAAACCCAGCTCAAATTCTCAATGGAATTACAGGAAGGTGGAAGGAATTCGGTCAAAACAACGCAACTTCAAACACCATGTCTGTAATGCTCAGAGTGTCTCACAGCTTCAGTAAGATTCCATCCATACACGGCTCATGAATTCCGAAATCTCTGCATTTAGGATCCAGCGTCTATCGATCGAACTGACTATAACTAACTCGATATTCAAGCGGCCTATGTCAAACAGACTGTAATTAGGCTGCCTTCCCTATTGTATTACAATGTCGGGACTGGATTTTGGCGAATTGGAGGCCCACACAGAATCTCTTTGGCGGAGGAGGAAATACAGAAGGCAAAAACCTCATTTCAAGAGGCGTAATTGTTCCATGGTGAGACTAATTTGAATGTATCGCCCCATCTGACACGTAAAACGTCAAGAAAAGACAGAATTAGTCTGTACAACATCATCTAAGGTCAATCTACATTGATGTGTACAAAGCTACATCCATATGTCATACATAATCAGTCTAAATTATTTTTTAATCCTAGTAAGCCTACTTCTCTATCAGAAAAATATTCCTGTAATATATCAACATAACAATATGTATCATTCAAGACTCTAACCTTTAGATGATGTCTAACAGATATTTCTACAAAAAAGTATAATATTTTAACTCGGTGTCGATATCAAACAATTTTTCCTGGAGAGCTCATTATGAGCCAATCAGGTTCTTCTTTTATAATTATTAATTAACCGTTGGGATAAAATACGACTAAATAAAAAAGCCGCAAGCGATTATTTGATTACAAATGATTTGAAATGATTAAGACTATTGAATATACATGAATATAACTTTTTCAGATACAATATGGCAAGACAAATCGAACATACTTCATTTACCAATTTGAGCTAACAAACTTGCTCTTAAACCAATATATAATGCACAGAACACAACTTAATTTACAGCCTGTCAACTCTTGGTTCCTTTTTTTTTTACACTTTTTAATACACTTTCTAAAACTTAAAGGGAAAGACAACTGTTTTTCGACCTAAACTTAATATTATTATTATATATTTTCAAAGACAAACATCTGTTTTGCACTTGCATTCGAGTGAGCATAGCCGTGAATTAGTTAATTTAACAGGCGAGACTGACGTAGGTCACCAGTGCGTCCGTTTGCTTATGGATGCATGGAAGGCATCTGTAACAACTCGGCGTATACACAAGCTTGGTCATCTAAGCACAATGGTTATCTGTTGTATACATATCAAAATAGATCTTTGAGTAACACAGACATGTACGTTAAGCATGTTTTCAGCTAACATGCGTTGATTAGAAATCTGGTTTTTAGCACCAAGTTGTTATGTAAAAACGGTTGTTTGTTGTTGTGGTTTCGCTTTGGGAGGATACCCTCACTTTCGGCTTTATATGTAAGCATCCACCAATGCAGGCAATAGGGAACAGCCACGACTGAAGATAAAACTACTGTGTTTTCGAACAATGACGTCAGTTCCGCTTTTCAAATCAACTAATTAACGGCTGTGCTATTTTGAATATAATTGCAATACAAAACATGCTATCAAAATATTAAGTTTAACCCTTTAAATTTCTTTCCCTTTAAATAAAATCGTGAAGGGTGTAGACCTACTTTCACGATTAAATCTGCAAAAGAGAAGGTAAGCATTTGCATATAACTGAGCTACAACCACTAGATTGTTTCATTACGATAAGTGAAGCACCCTGTTACCAGTTACTTCCAGTGAAGGTATTGTGTCATCACTAAAAGTTACATAAAGTTTCCATTGCATAATTCTTGTAAACTTAGCAGTTTAATTAGGCGCGCCTTTCAAAACTATGGTGAGCTTGGCAAGATTGTGCTGTTTATTCGATGTTTAGCCCAAAAACTGGATGCCAGAGAGAAAATCGACTACCATGAAACATGGACTTGAACCCGTGAACCCAGAGGTTATGGAGAACTCTGAAACAGCAGCATACGCTCTTCATCAGGCACACTATGGACCACTCCATGGCGACGGACCTCGGTATCCTAAAGATTATTCCAACATTTAATTTAATATGATCATTCGGCTATTCCGTACAGTATGAAATAACGTGTATCTAGTATTTCTCTGAAACATATAAAATTCAGTGCAATTCTATTGAGCCCATTTTGGCGTTGAGTCTCCAAGATTTCCCGATAAAGAAGCGGCTCTACTAGCGAGGCTGGTCGTCACCGGGCTAAGCCCTAAGGTAAACTAACGTTTGCCTGACTAGGAAACGCATAGAATATTCCATTCAAAGGCTCTCGTATCACAGACATTATTGATATTCAGTTCTATTCAGCAAATGATATGATGAGCTGATTAAACCCGTATAATTATCTTCCTTCGGTCTCTATTCGGATATTAGGTTTAGAGCAGCTCCATAAAAGTCCAGCGCAAATAAATCGTGAAAAAATCTTTTCTATTTAAAAATCCACTATTATGCTATTCCAATAGCCGAATAAACAGAGAGAAATGCAAATAACGCAAGATTCCCTTTAGCAGTTTATTGAAGGATCTTCATTAAAGATTTTTATTGAAGAAGAATCGAGACTACTGTAATATAAGGATACTTAAAATAATTTTCGTTTATCCCCGGTTGCGGGTGTGTTTACAGTCCATTTGATTTTGTTTTAGTTTTGTTCGATTACTTTATTTCTCAATTTTTTTGTAGAAGTCTCTTTTTCTCAAAAACGACAGCGTGAAAATTCATCAACTTTGCTCTAGTTGAAATCAGATTTCTAGTCACAAATCGAGAGGGAGTAATGAATTGATGCACTGTGTAACCATCAAGTACCATTGAGCTTCTCAACGCAGACTGTGAACTTCAAGACAAACCATAGCTATGGGTAATACACAGCCTCCCTGCTCTCGGCTGTGGTCGTCCCCTATCCCGAGCTGCACTAAAAAACGTAAAATTAATAAAAGCTGTTCGGCTATTTACTCAACAATCTTACTGTTACTAATCAGCTCAAAAATTGTTCGGCTATAGTTTTACTATGCCGAACAAGCCAAGTAAGCTTTAATCATGACTTAACGTTTGCGTTTGATGGAGCAACTTTGAAAACACAACAACAGTGACATTGTCAATGACATCACGTCGTTTTAAATTTTCATACTAAGATTTTTCCCCGGATAGTAAATGGGACACATGCATTCTTATCAATAATTTCGAATAAAGTTTGAAATTAATATTATCTCGGTCCATGATACAACCGAACAAGCTAATCACAAACGAAATGTGGACCTGTAACTTTGTGTGATCGCAGAACTAAAATGTCACGTGATCAAAACATTTCCCCCGGATAATATTTTAGCATCTTTATTACGTCATCGTTTTTTGTTTTAAGAACAACGAGGTTTCGTCACAGTTTTCCACCGTAATAAGGCTGTGCACAGTGTGAAGTGTACAATCCGTCATCGTATAAGTGAAATACACTAGAGTACGACGTTAAGCCCCAATCAAACAAACAGACAATTATAGTATTTTCAAGATACTATAGAATTTTATAATTATCTTATGTATGTCAAAGATCCTATATGATTTTTCAGTAAGGGATAGCCTGTGCCTTGTGTCAATACATATACAGCTTTCTTGTAAATGAAATGTCTTAGATGAAGACTTCCGTTTCATACGTATCCTGTATATTTCCAGACAATATTAGAGTACACAGCATTAACACTGGTACAATTATCGTTTCTACAACTCTCTATGAATAACTACATAACTAAATATTATATTTATGGGCTAGAAATGCATTCAAGTTGGCTTCTTGTACGCTATACACTTATTGGCATAAACCCCTCCAAGGTCAAATATAGATTGATTTTTAAAACACAAGACCCTTCCTAATCAATTGAGCTGTCGCCCCTGAACTAGCTAGCGCTCTAGACTGTGATTGGTCTCGGGGATTCTGGGAGTAGGCAATCACGTGGTTCCACTATTAAGAATCTTATCAATCCTCATTTTGACAATTTGAAATTCATAACTTTAACAAATACAGGTATGTACAAACAGCAAACGGTTAATTGACATTTATTTCGTAGAAAGGTGCATGCAATAGCTGGGCATCCAACTTAAAATGCTAATTTCGGTAACGTTAGCTTTTGGTATATTCTTATATAGAAACAGTTTTATTAAAAGTTGGACAGACACAAAAAAATCCAACAACGTTTATCAAATAAATTATTATTTTATTAAAAATAAGGTAAACTTAATAAATAACAAATATATTATGTACTTTATACATGATTGTTTACACTCCAACATTCCAACATAATTTGTTTCATTTTATGGGAATATTATTATTCGTCAACAGAAAAAATAAAATCTACAAATGTGTTTAAACAATATAGTTAATTATACCCTACCGGGATTTTATTACAGCCACAAAACATCATTTTCGGCAGAACAAAATTAACCACAATTGCAGTATCGCTGCTTTTACTTTTTTTTTTAATTTGTAACATAACTTTCTGATGTTCCTGAACTGAAGTTTCCCAGAACGTCTGAACAGAACGTATGAACAGAACGTCTGAACAGAACGTATGGACAGAACGTCTGAACAGGAACGTATGAACAGAACGTCTGAACAGGACGTACGAACAGAACGTTTGAACAGGACGTATGAACAGAAGGTATGAACAGAACATCTTAACATCTATACAGCTAACAAACAAAGGTTAACAAACGGTTCATTTTTACTATAGATATTAAAAAACACAGGTTAGCTACATAATTATGACACATTTAATTGAAATGGTTGTGAATAACAAACACAGGAACATGACTCCGAACTTGCTAATCCATAAGTTGTTTACCTATGTTAATGAACTATGGCCTTCTAAAATCTAACGCTAAAAGCCCTCTGGTTAAGGGCAGTTTTTTTTTCAGCTGTAGCAATGTTGCCTTTATTTAGCACAATGGAGAGAAATTAACTTTCCAGCCGTGGCACAACACGCCACATTTTTTTAAAATCACTCAGTGTAAAAGCTCAAAGTTATTAACACGGATAGGTATACAGGTGTATAATTCGCTTAGTCAAAGAGAAAAGGAATTATCAACTTTATACTTTAACCCAATCCACACACAATTCCAGTCCACTGTCTAAAATTACCAAACAATAAATGTTCTGTTACTCTTTACACATGGACTGAAATTGCGCTGCGTTCCAATCCATTCTTGTTTTAACGCCGGACATCCCATTTTGCACAGCATTTTTGTATTCGGTATGGTTCAAGTACTCGGCCTTTACTTTGCACCACTCACCACTTCGGATAAATTTGGCTGCGTCGTGGCTAAATTTCATGTCGCCCCTGTAGACCGCATTCACTATAGCAATTCTCACTAGAAGTGGGAATTTACAAAATTTATCCCCACCAACGTGCTTTGCAGTTGGGATATACTTGCCCTTTAAGTCATTCTGAAAAACAAATTAAATGGAAATATTATTGCATGTTTGGATATGACTTCTATTATTATAATAATTACATGTCATGAGACAGCACACATGTTTTGCTAACTCCACGATGAGCACATTATCGTATGTACATGAGTTACTTAACCAGTAACCGAGTACATATGCAGCGATGACAATCGCAATTGGGGTAATTTATTTACAAGATTGAAGAGTTTTAGAGTAAGGTGACTACTCCAAAGAAAGATGAAAAATTCATATTGACTCAATATTTCGGTTTATTCTAAAACCATCATCAGGAGTAAAGTAAATACAGAGAAACATAAATATATATACAGTTATGAAGTGTCATACTAATACACAGTTTTTGGCAGTATGTAATGTTACATACTGCATACATAATGCGTATTATGTTAAGCTTGTCAGTGGAAAGTCTAATATTGAAGAGTTTGTCGTATAGTTTTCAGATCATTAGTCTGATGGCAATGAATGTTAATAATAACGATCAAGTTCTTTGAAAGCTGATCTGAAACGGTAACGATATGTTATTCATTTTGCACAGACAGAAAGACCAATTCCTTTGGTTGGGGGTTAGCGCCACAGTTTATTTTCAATTTAGGCGTGCCAGCCCAGTCAGGGAAAGAATCCGTCTTCTATGTTTATAGCTTGTGCTGGATAACCCGTAGTGTAAACCTAAATAACAGGGTATTATTTAACTATGGTGTGTAACGCCAGTTACTTGTGCAGTTTTTTAATTCTGAAATGTACTGCAGTATACGGTATTTTATTGTACCGTCACGTGGTACAAACGGAGCGTTTTCATTGGATAACACATCCAATGAAAATTGAAACATTATTCCATAATTGGTCCACTCACCTCCAGCAGCGCCCAGCACTGTTCTTTTGTTAGTGATTTTGTTCCTTTGTAAACTTCATCAAAATCCACACCCGGAAGAACTTTCTTGAACACAGCCCTTGCGTCGTGTCGCTTTAAGTTAAATCCGATACCTGTGTAAACACAACAGTCACATAATGATGCTCGTACCATAACCGCGTATGTGACAACAATGCAATCGACACTGGCACAACCATTACATGTTTTTGCTATGGTAAAAAATAAATCGACCGAACATGCACGCGTAGTAAATACAAGAATTGCTATGCTTCAAACAAACTACTTTCAACCTCAGGGCGTAATTCATGCAATGATAGGTGCGACATATTTATTGTGACAGAATTTAATAATTTGCCCAAATAAATATTACTTGTCAACATCACAAACACTTATGAGCTTGTGTTAATGGAATATTTATTGTTTGAGAACATCGCCGTTATAAAAAGAAATACCGTTATCTGGAGACATTGTTAAATATACCTATACTTCTGTACTGCAGCATTCTTTCATTATGGAGTAGTAATTTGTTACTTTTTTTTTAGGTAAAAGGCCTTTGCACTTACCTATTGTCCAGTCAATCACAGTTGGGTCATTGGGTTTTGCGTCATATGCCTTTAACTTTACAGCTTCATAAGATGCTATCTTATTTCGTAATGTCACCATCTCTGCCTTGGTAAAGCATGGGGTTTCTAAAATAAAATAGTTTTACAGAATCATCTCCACAAACTTGCTAATTAGCAACAATGAGAAAGATTTATTTGACATTTTTATCTATTAAATATACATATTTTTATTTTATTATAGGATTGAATTGGTTCCTAGGCCTTTATCTAGCGCATCCAAACAGGCAATGCATAATTTGATATAATTGATCATCTTACAAATAAAGTGACACGTCCCGTTACACCAATGTGATTTCTACCGTAAAGGAGATTTATTAGACTTCCTATATGCTTTTGCGACAACTCCCAATGGGTGAAATTGTAAAACCTATTTATATACAACTTTTTAAAAGCCAGGTTAGACACAGAGACTTCTATTCTAAAATAGGCTATTGTTTCGATCTTTATTAACTATTTGGAAAGATATTATGTTCCCTATGTTTGTACCGTCTTCTGTTTCATTCACTGGAGTTGTAGGTGGTAATGTCTCGCTTGGAGTTGTAGCTGGAGGTAAAGCGGTTTCCCCTGGTGGCGTTGGTGTTGATCCCATAGGTGGCGTAGGTAAATCCAGTATCGGTGTGGTGGTCATGTGAGAAGTAAGAGACTCTGATGTTCTCAGTGGCGGAGAATTGGACGCCATCATGCCCGGAGATGAATTTAAAGGGATAGGTAAAGGTACAACATCCCAGATATCCTGATTTAAACGACAACATTTTCTACAACTTTTTCCTCCGCAAAGACCCTTGGCCTTCAGAACAACTCCACCTCTCAATATACAGTTATCCACATGAATGCATTCAAATTGTTTAGCTGGTTCAAGCTCTTTATGGAGAGTACACTGGCCGTCCGCTGTAACCGAAAATCAAAATGTAGTGAATGAGGATTATAACATTTCTCAACGTGCATTGTTCATCAGATGACGTTCAGTGATACTATACGTATGCATACTACATAAATTGCCTTCTCTATCTATTTGGTTCCTGTAGTCACTTAAGGACTTGACTTTGCTCTTTTTAATTCTAACAAATCTTTGTAATATATTCGAGATCTTTTACAACTCAACCTGGCATTGTAGGATATAAGGATTTTCAAACCTATTGAGGCCTTGCTGGATCCCTTGACTTGAACATGTTGTTATCCTTTATATTTAAATTAAAATATACCAACTTTGTGACAGTGAAAAAATTACTTCGAAATTAAAATAACAAATAGCTCAGTTTCAGCCCTGATTTTAGTTTGATCAATGAGCATATCTCCGAGCCTTTGTCAGGGTGTTGGAGATTATTAGGATAATACAAAGGGCTATAAACGCAATACTCTCTTCACGAAGTTTAAAACAATGTATTGCTCATACTCACCAATGGTGGAGCTCATACAGCACCAGAATTTCTCACCATACCGAGCCCCGCACCCCATGTCATCATTGTCGTAATAGGCTGTGATGCAGGGGCCTACGGTGTGATCAACACAAGTACCCTTTCTTGTCTCGCACCCTGCGTGAAAGCAAACAAAAATCCATGAAGCTCACGAGAATCTCGTGTTTGTCGAAAGCAGCTAATTTCAATGTGGATCTTGACTTTTTCTTCAACCTTAACTCGATAAATATATACAAGTTTACGACATATAGTTTACCGAAATTACATGTATATCGTTTAAACGAGTAAATAAGATGTTCTTACCAGTAAACTAACTGTTTATTACGAGTAAGCGTGTAATTTTTACGCTTTATCTCGTATTTACGAGTAAGTAATAATGACAAACTACTTGTAAATACGACATACAAACTCATAATGACGACTTGCCAATATGCTAAAAGTTGCCGTTTTAACAATTGTTGTGAAGTTGGTTTGAAGTAATTACAGTAATTTCTATTTGAGTATCACGTGCTAGATAAAATTGTTTACTTATAATGACCAGTAGTTCTTTTTCTTCGTGATTTAAGCTCTTTTTTTTTTCGGATTGTAAATTCGAGCTCGATCCCGCTTAAATTGACCAATCTGTAGCTTAGAAAGTAGCCAATCAGATCAC